>PNEQ01077901.1:0-28663 GCA_003012365.1 Medauroidea extradentata
GCTGCGGCGGGCTGACAGGCGAAGAGGAGGTGCGCGACGGGAGTCGAACAGAAGACCTCAAGAGTGAAGACAGCGGTGCACTCGGGGTGCTGCGCAGCACATGGTGAGCCATCACCACTTCGGACTGATAAGGTTGTACATTGTCATTATTAGAAATACTGTTGATTGGATGTATGACTGAATTTTATTGTGATTTATAATGTTTAATTAATTTATGGTAGACTTTTCTTGTGCTTTAATTGTCAAAGTTAATTAACGTGTCTGTGACACAGGAGTAATTGTGTGCATAACTAATTGTGTTGTGAGAGTTCTAGTTGATTACTGTTTTGTGTATTTCGTAGCTTTGTGAGCTATTAAATCCAGTACTTAATTTAACTCTTTTATTCCTAATTATAAGACCTCTATCCCAAAAGAACTCATGGGGATTGCCCACAAATAAAGTTCATGTCTCAAACTTGTAACAATATATGTGTGTGTGTTTTGAGATAAATTTTTCCAAATGTTTTTATCTTGAGGAAGAATGGGAAAAAAGCTTTCCAATGTATTTTCAACGGAGTGGTTCTTACCCTTTTTATTATTTTTTATCAAATAAAATTTTTAATTTATTTAATTCCTAAGATTTTATCAGTAGGCTAATTATCTGGACTTCTATAACCGTACCAGAACTGTCTTACTGTAATACAATAAGTCGCTTTGTAAATATGTAAAATTGACAGTGTTGCATAATTTTACAATAGTAAATAATTTAAGTGAAAGAAATAATTAGATTTGTTAACAAGAGAGACTGTTATGAAATAATTAGAGACGTATATATACCAGTTATGTGTGCATCTTTAAGTGTGCATATGACAACATTCCTTATGTACAGTAATTATGTAAACGTTCAAATGTGCAAGTTTATTTATCACAACGAAATCAACTGCATGACACTGGTGGGCATCGTCTGATTCCTTTGCAAGCAACCTGTGTACTATACAGTTTCTAGGAACTGGTCGTACAGGCCAGTTATATAAATTCTACGCTTATTCGCAGCCGCATATGTGACTCTACTTGTTGCTGAGAATCTCTTGCCCTTTCGATCTCTAAAACGTTTCTCTGCTTATTATTCTTTAGCAATATGGCCGCCGCCTTTATAGCTCCTCTTTTATGCACTTATGGTGATGATAATATCGTGCTGTTTACCGCACTGGCGAAGTTTTTTCCACGTCTGTAAATTTCACAGCCATAAAAAGAGATGTCATCATTATCTAACGCCGTGATATATATTAAAGATAAATTTGTGTTCAGGGTCAGGGAAGAGGCCGTAACACATGGAACTAATTGCCCACGGTTGTTAGAGCAAGAGTGGTACATGTCTCTTGGTCTGGCGTGAATTGCATTAGTTAGTAAGTACATTTTACTATTTAATGAGTAAAAATTCTCCTTTTTAATCCTTAATTTTAAAGCTGCATTTTAAATAGTAACAAAAATGTTATTTTAACAATTTCACACTCTCTTAGTCTATATTTAATAAATAGTGCATTCCGATTTCCAAAGCAAGGCTGCTACAAATTTTTGTTTCCTTGTTTCTTAAAGTAAATAATGTGTTTTGGTTAGGCACACGTAAATGTACAGTATTATTTACAGTAGGCTTTCATAGAAATAAGTAGTCTTGTTGTTCGATTGCTGCGGATAGTCGATATTTCGTACCGTCCAGTTTCACTCTGTTACTCTCTAAGAAGTTACGCTGCTTTGAAAAATTCACATTCTACTATAAAAACACGTTTATTATTAAGAAAACTCTGTACTAAAGTAATACTTATCAGCGGCAAACAAAAAGAAAACGTTTTTACGGCAACTGTACCAGTCAAGTGATCACATTAGAAGTGTTTAGAGTGTAAGCGTGACGTGCCAAAGAACATGAGTTCGATCCCCACTGGTATTTCTTTGTATGTTGATTTTGCTTTTATCAAGCCTATAACATACATTAGAAAACAGTAGACATACATTTAATGTCAACTTACTCTTTTTTGTACAACTAGGTAAAAAGAATTTCTCGTTAATTTTGCAATCAGTAAAATTATCTGATAAAATCTGTGTGTTTATTTCACTAATGCAATCTAAAGTTTTTGACATATCACCGAAGTAACAGTTTAAACTATTTGAGTCTGTGGTAAATGGCTGGAAAAATGTAGATAGTTACAGTTTCAAGTTGGAAGTATAGAACTTACTAGATTTAGTCAATTAATGTTTTTATACTCAACTGGCGCAGAAACAGCTTAGGTTAGAAAAATTCAAATATTGTGTAAATTAGTACAGATAATTATAGGTTGTCAGCTCAGATGCTGGATTGAACCTCTAGTTAACCACCTAGTAAAGGGTGTTCAAGTGCGATAAAATCTTTATTTTATATTTTTTGTGAAATATTGTTAGTGTTGTAGACGATACTTGTGAGTACATTTTACTATCAGGAAACAATTCTCGTAGTTTTCTCATGACGGGGCGTCGAAGTCAAAATTTGCTTGTTACACTGCTATGCAATCACTGTGAACTTACATCCCATGACCTATGCAATAAAACCTTTAAAAACCCACATCGTAATATTTTGAATTTAAAAAAAAATCGCTAAAGTACAGAAAATTTTTTGCAAATTCAGCAATGTTTTAAAATACGAAAACAGTTCGCGGGATTTTTTTAAATGTTTTATTACGTAGCCCTTTCGCTGTGAATTATTTCACATACGTAAGTCAATTGGTTTTCACTATCAGTATCGTCTACAAAACTAACACAATTTCATATAAATATAAAATTATGACTTTATGGCACTTGAACACCCTTAAGGCGCGACTAGGCGAGGATGAAACTGCTGTGGTTGACCATTGTTTTGTTCAGTATTGCGATGAGTGTACAACACAACATCCAGTCCGGAACCCGGGAAGATAACTGTAACTTTTCCTCCCCGACTTGGAATCCAACCCGTGGCCTTTGACTCACCGGTCAAGAGCTCTAACCACTTATTTTCTTCAAAATGTTTGGTATAGTGGCGAGGCGATAGCTTCCGCATCACCACTGCAACAAACATTCCCCCTTTAACGAGACTTATTTGGTTAACCCCGAGTAACATTTGTAAATAAAGACAATTTTGGAGACCATTTGGACGAACACAAATTCACAACCAGCCAGACCTGGAAATCGAACCCAGAACCCCTCGTCGGTCGAACCACGGGACCAAGCAAACCGACAAATTTTGTTATCAGAAATTGAAAAATAATTCTCTTTTTCAGCTATTTTTAAGTGCGTACATTTTTGGAACAAGTGTGTATCTGAAACATATACCTTTCTCCGATTGTGAAGGTAGAAATAGTTATTTTACTAATGAGGTAGTATGTCATTCAGTGTCACCCACATAACATTACGAAAAAATACGTATTTGGTTTAAATAGTCCAAGATATTTTTAATGAAACAACCTTATGATTTAAAGAGTGGTTTCAACACGGAAACACCTTCTCTTGTCTGTTGTCTTGCCTTTCACAACAACTATGGTCAGCAACAAATATAAGTTTAAAAAAAACCACGCAGAATAAAGAACACATCCTTGACACTATATTTTACGTCAAACGGCTATGCGTCTGGAACCTTGAGGCCAACTGTACAGGATCCGGGACCCACTTGTCTAAGTCCCTGATTATTAGGCTTGCTTTCCAGCCACTGCTAGCTTTGTGTCTACGCTGTATTACGTACCGTGCGAGGAATAACCGTGGCGCAGCAAGTGACCTTTATTCGGGATGACATGGGTTCGATTCCTAGTCCAGCTGTTGTCTGAGCTAGGAGAAATAGTCTAGACTGTGCAGTATGTCGTTAACTGCCAGTCAATATTTTGGAGCACAGTCTTAGAATTACAGGTCTGGACACTAGCCTATCTAACAATGCTATTGAGTTGACCCCACGGCCGTAGAAGAACAGGTCTGGACACTCGCCTGGAAACTTGACCTCCTTGTTGTTTGGCTGCAGTTCACCAAGTTACCGATAATGCTATACATTTTTGGCGTTGTAATTCGGGAGGTCGAGCTCAAACTACGCCCACTTCCCTCCCACTTATGTAAACAGCTTATCAAAACGTATTATTTTATCAATTTACGAAATATTTCCTTCGCTGACAATTTTAAATCATGGCTCCAGAAATCTTTATTTTATTTATTATGAAAACAATGGAAAAAAGTGGGCGGAATTTGAGTTCAACCGCCCAGATTACAGCGCCAAAAAGGACGACATTCTCGGTAACTTGACGAACTACAGCCAAACAACAAGAGGGTGGGTCAAGCAAAATACATTGGTAGATAGGTTCTACTACAACAGTGGTTGACCTCTTTATGACAGAAAGCGCCACTAGCAATGAAAAGTTTCTTAACAATGCAGTAAATGCAATATAGTGTCGTACTAGCAGTTCTCCTTGCAGCTCCGACACGAGCTTGCTCCTTGTAGATCCATTTACACATTGTTGAAACAACACTAGAGTGCCAGTGGCGCCAATCAGTCATATGAGGGTCAATTTTAAACTACGAGTGTCCAGACCTGTTCCTCTATGGCCGTGGTTTGAAGGTACAATCCTCGCATATAGACGAGCAAGAAATATCTTGTGAACATAGGTTTTTAAATGCACCATTTAGACACTGTTTAGTTCACAGGGCATACCTTAAAGTAGATATCGTGCGAGATGTATCATATTACTGTTTTACCATAGCCATCTTTAGTAGAAGGCCGCGGCCTTAGATCTGACAACCCTGGCAGGAAGGGTCAGTTTAACACTTCTTTGTCTTGCCAAAGGCAGTGGCTTCCCCTGATACGCCGGTATGTAGAGCAGATTAACGAATCAGGTACAGCCACTGCCTTTGGAGAGCTAAAAGAAGTGTTAAAATGACCGTTCCTGCCAGGGTTGCCAGATCTAAGGCCGCGGCCTTCTACTAAAGATGGCTATGGTTCTGCACATCAGGCAAGTCGTAGATAATTGGACGGTGGTTTATTAATTAGCCAATGTAGCATTTCTCAGTAAGATAATCCAGCCAGCGTGCTACTGTTAACTTTAGTACAGAAACGGCGCATTTTCGGACATATGTTTATTCCTTTTTCTTCCTCTAGATGTGAGAAATCTTCCACCAAAATATTGACAGGCAATTTTGCCACAGCTTGTGTACACCACATGGCTGAAATATCAACCCGATAATGGAAGGTAATAAAAATCTAACCAAGCACTCTACAAAGGAAAACTCGTTATCAACGATTAGTACACATATTATATTAAGGTAGCCGACTAGGTGGACATATTTTGCGAGTTAGAGACCAAGTAGTGCGAAAAGTTAAGGGCAACACATTACGTCAATCGTGCCTCACACTAGTCTCTAGAAGCAAATCAATGAACTGACGCGAAATCTTCTCGCCGGTAACTCACCTTAAGGCCATTTTAAGGATTGTTTTAACTAGTGCAATAAACTCAAAACTTTAACAGAATTATTTTAAATAATTGAAGACTCTGGCAACCCATACTATGCACAGTTCTATGTAGGCGTTTTACAGAACAATGCACCGTCAGTTTGCAAAAATAATATATATGTATATAGCTCGATTTTGACTTATTTTCATAACAAATTTGGTGATAAATTGGGTGATAAAATCTATAATCCATGTGGTTTATTGGTACAAAAAATAAGGCACACATTACTATGTATTTCCAATCAAAACAATGTAGGGATTCTTCGATATGAACATGATCTTGGTTATACAAAAATATTTTCAAAATTTCTGTAAAACTACCAGGCGTGCCCTAATGAGACATTCAGTACTGACCCTCTTATTTTATGACGTGTATTTAAGATTAACGCGTGTTATAACCTCGCACAACGTTTTAAATATTTTGAACATGTATGTCATGCTCAAAAAGGACCGCAAAATGACTCATATTAGCCATTTTCAGCCGCGAGAAAATAAGCTTTGAACATCACAGCAAGGACTGAAACGGATACACACGTCTAACGTTGATCGGTTTCAGAATAAACTTGTGTCGGCCGAAGTTATGCAAACAAACCGGTGATCTGGCAGACTGAAGCATGCTTTGAATATCACATCTTTTCAGGGTTGAACTACCGCTTTAACCACTTCCGGTATTTTTTAATTTCCTGACGGTAAATTTTGCGAGGTATAGCAACAACTTTGTAGGTTAAAGATTACAGATTAGGCAGCTTAGTGTTATTAGCTTGGCAAGAGACAATTTCTGCTACAGCTGCGCTGGAATTCGTAAAGGGGCAACATCAAGTGTCATCGTTTCAGGTTTGAGAGCTTTCGGTTTATGGAACGAAGTTATTTCATTTTTGCGAATAAAATTAGAAATCTTTCTTTTTAGCAGACAATATCTTTATGACCATTTCTAACTTTCTTAAAATAATTACCAACTCCGTCACAACCGGCAGCAAGAATGTTCCCTTTTCGAATTAATCCATCGTAAATTTTATTATCTTCCTAAAAGCAGTGCTACAATTGAAATAGCCAAAATCATATCAATAACAGCAAGAAATGAACTCATTCACTGACATGGCGCATGGTACAATCGCGCATAACCAACTTCATAACCATAAACATTGTATAGTTTCGTAGTAAGTTGGTCACCTCTCAACTTTCTTATGCAATAATTTGCGCTTACTGTTTAGAGAAAAATGTCAACGAAAAAGTAAATGCAAGTAAAGTGGTTTACATAATACGTAAACTAAGTTAAACTAAGCATATATTGAAAACAATCATTTAGACAATGACATTTGATTCGAGAAGAACTTAAACAATCCGATTTTTTATATGAATTGCAGCAAGACTTTTTTAGTGGTTATTGTCATACCGATTGTAGCACGGTCTAACCTGCAGAACCTTGTCGGCACCGTCATATATTTCCATGTGAGGGGACAGCAGTACCACGCCGGAAATCTACCGTAAAGTGGGGTTTCATTGGCTCTGCCGGGTAAATATGTCCTACTCATTTTTTAAAAAATTTTTCTCAGTAAAGAAAAGTTTAATATTTAACAGGTTGCGTCAAATTAAGTTTTTCATCACTTGCCTCTAGTTACGTGTTTCTTCTCTAAATTACCTTAGGAATAATCTACTGAGTGGGACTAAGTTACCCCGCAGTGCCAAAGTAACTCCAGTTTACGGAAAGGTAGATACGGTGAACTATCTGTATGCATACGTATAGTGTGAGAGAGTGTGTGTGTGTGTATGTGTGTGTTTGTTCTTCTTAGTTGTAAGTCCACAACCGGAGTCCGATCCCCACGGGCGTGGGGAGAGATCACCACGCAGTGGACTTCAACTAACAAGACAGTTGGAACTGCCCAACCCTTTGGTGGAACCCTGAACTGTGCCTTCGATCACCTCTCAAAGCAGTAGCATAGGCTAGCAAAAGAGCCCAATGACACCCATCTCAGGATCTCGCCCACTGTTATGCCCCCGAACTGAGAGCCTCAGCTCAGCCGTCTCTTGGTTTGAGTCGGGGCTTATCTAGCCCTTCCGCAACCAACAAATAGATAGAAGCTGTTGTGCCCTTGTAATGAGTTCACAATTGAGGACTTAGTTGGAACAAAGGCTTCTGTAATGCAAGGTCTTCCTTCTGTCAGTTTATCTTGTTCCATTATTTTCGTAGAAGACACACACAAATTTTTGTACCGATATCTCAGTTCTTCACAAAGTTATAAATTTTGGTCTAGATTTGTGCTGGTACCACTATGCTTTTAAGTAATTGTTGTGAAATATTTTACAGTGTTAATAGTAAGAGTTAATAATTAGTGTAATGTAAGTATCTACACTGTTAAAAAAACTTCCTAAAATGTTTAGGAAGTAATTAACCTAAACGCAGTATGGGTCAGTTACCATACTTCCGCCTTGTAAATATGCAAACTTTTACTACTGTTACAATACAAGTCTGGTAACTTTACTAGACATTTGACTGTTTTACTAAAAAGTTTGGGACTGCTACCATGGATGTCTGGGAAATAATTCTACAATACCTACTTTATTAGCGCTCCTACACGCACGTGTGGTAAATTTACAAACTATTTTTTAGAGTGTACTGTTTAGTGATATTAAGAGGAACTCACACGAGTGGAACGTGAAACAAAACTAAAACGTATCCCTCCAAAAAATTTACTGGCCAAATGCAATTTTCTTACTTAGGCCTTGATTCGAGCCAACTCCTCAATTTCAGATAGGAAGGCATGTCTGGTTTTGAATAAACACCCAGATTTTCTCAAAATTTTTAAAAGGGGCGTATCATTTTTTGATTAAATTTTACTCATTATTTGTGTGAAAGTCGTAAACATTATATCGGATTTACGTTATACTCACTTTCTGATTTTTTTGAACGTGTCTGCTTTCGAAAATATCCTTTGCCCAAAGATAGACAGCAATTCGCTCCACGGCTAGCCGAGACGTCAGCGTTGCGCACGTCAGTTGACCTGGAGGAGGGGTCGGAAGACGCGCGCGTGATTGGCCGGCAAGGACTGACCGGCCCCGCCCACCGACCTCGAGAAAGTCGCGGGTGTGTCAGGGGACCTTGACGGCCACCCTGGGGTGACTCTTCAGGCGCGAGGCATAATTGCCAGACGCAGTAACAGTTTCTAGTGGAGGGGGGTCCGGGTGCGAAATGTCACGGTGTTCGCCGAGGGTGGACCTCGAGGTGTGTTAAAAGGGGGAAGGGGGGATAGAAAGAAGTTCCCTCCATGATTCGATCTGGTTGCGAGTTTTACCAGAGCAAGTGACCTTTTCCCTGAGAAGCCACCTGCCGAGGTGCGGGACAAAATACAACCTGCCCATGAATCACGGGATCCGGGTCGGCTACGCAGTAAAGATAATAAAATGACCGGCCGGTCCGTCGCCCAAAACCGCTTAACGTCTGTGCTCCTTCCCCCTTCCTAACAGTAATTTGTACATTTTTTATCCACCCATTCACTGCACTAATTATCACTCGTAACTTTCCACGCTTGTTGACAGCTGGAGCAGTTCCGAAATATCGCTCGCCAAGCTTTACTTTCCCACGTGACTCGTTGGAATACGCACGCAGTAAAAATATTGTACTTTTACATAAAATAATTGTAAACTGGTTTCAAAAACCATTTCGTAAGTTGACAAAAAAACTAAAAACTTTTCAATAAATTATTGGAAATATTCAAATATGTATTTATACTTGCGAACAATTTTGTATAATTACAAATATGATTGCGTATTTACAACTAAATTCTTGTACATTTTAAAAGAATTGTTAGAAGTGACACAAATTTTTTTAACAAGCCCCAAAAAGAGTGCAAAATATTTTGTGCAATGGAACAGACCTTCGACGGTTATTTGGTTTCACACTGAAAAATCTGCTCATGAAAGTGTTTATATTGTGTCCCCTAAGGTATTTAGAAAATTTATACCATTTAATTAATCTGCGACACTATTGCTGTAGCGCTTAAACTTATAATGATTTAACATTAGTTTACCTTTTTTTTTGTGGTAAAAATTATTTTAATGTGTGGCTCACAGCGTATTCTACCGTCACTTGCCCAGATGTTAACGTTTGTGACAGTCTAATTCCGATAAACCCGATTGTGGTACTAACGAATAACTTATTTACATAAAACTTTGACTTGAAGATTGACAGGACAGAAATTTAAACTCTTCTCTCGGTAAAATAATTATATTAGTTGGTTCGCGTTAAGAAAAGTGTACCGGTGTCAAATTTCTGTGTTTGATGTGGAGATCAGCCGAGCTATAAGAGCCAGAGTACCACGCTCTGCGGGAAGCATATCGCCTCTATTCACAGCGCGCTAAACTGCCGTGCAAGGTTTTCCTTGTAGTCTATTTCCTATGGGACTTCAAACGGTGACAATAACATTTTATTTTTGAGTAGTTTGCAATAAACGTCAACGTATGCTTATAAAAAATTTGTGTTTTACGAATTTAGGGGGCATTTTCGGAGTTGCAGCTGTCTGAAAAAAAAAAGACGTTTTTCAGCCATTTTGACAGGCCCTAAAATCATGTTTCTAACAATCATGCTGAATTTTTAAAATGATATATGTGTAGTTTTAAGTTTGTGTTCTTTTCGTAGGTACCCGCATCAGGAATACGTTAAGCGGTTTCGCGTAAAAAGGAATACGCGTGACACGCCGCAACGCCGTCCATGCGCAGTCGAGGACTTCTCTGAAGGAAGCCGCCTACCTCACGCTTCAAATACGTTGCAGTGTGTTTGTTAACAGATTTTGTCTACGAAAATATTCTACGTGTGCCCATTGAGCCAATGTACGAAAAGAACAGAAACTTCAGACAAGGTCGGAACCTCATTGTGAAGACGCCATACTCACTGAAAACACTGTTTCTAAGCCCTGCAACATGGCTTAAAACGGCCTTTTCAATCTGCAGTACTTCAAAATATACTAACCGTATGAATATGAAACTCAGATTGCAACCCGCGCACTGAACTTAGTTACAAACTTTCAATCAATAAAATGATATGGTCTGTGCTTCGTGTCACCTAGTAAAGCCCGTTCTGCGGGAAGTTTGCATGCTAGTTCGCTAGTTCAGCGCTTGACTCGTTGAGGCGACGCGGCATTCGATGCGCGCTTCAAGGTCGATCTTACTGCTCCGTCGTGTTTGACTTTAGATGTTAAATTTAGAGCACGGAACAAAGTAAAAAAAAAAAAAGTCATGTTTTAAGTTTAGCACTGAATGTTATTCCCGCCTATACTCACGGATAGACACCCGAAAAATTCGCGTTTTATTTTAGGCGCACGCTAGAATTCCATCAACTATAGATCTATATCACGTTCATAATTGGCCGTTGACTTACTCGACACTTCCGGGAAGTGGCTGAGCCAATAATAAAACTGTAACTGAACACAGGCCCATTTCACAGTGTCAGCGAGCAGCAGGCCCATTTCACAGTGTCAGCGAGCAGCTAATAAACAGCTGCTATCATATACAGTACACAAATGTTCATGGAGGCTGGCCTACAGGTCACTGAACCAGCGAATTTTTCTGGCCTCTACTCATGGATAGATACCGGGAAAATTCGCGGATTCACTTACCTTTAGGCTAGGCTTCAAGAATACATGTCCACTCAAGCAAACAACTGTTCATTAGATGCTCGCTGACACTGTGAGATAGGCGTGCGTTTAGTTAAAGTTTTATTATTGGCTCAGCGGCTTACACGAGGTGTCAAATAAGTCGAGGACAAATTGTGAAAGGGTCACGAACATACAGTTTGTGGAATTTTAGCTTGTGCCTGAAAGTGAAAAGAATTTTTCAGGTCCCTACTCATGGATGGCGCAAGAGATTCACATAACAAATTATCTCAGGGCTCGTTACAAAGAAAATATATATAATTATATATGTACCCCACAGAACGCCTTTCCTTTTTTTTTCTCCTGTTCCTACATCATTTGCTACAAATCTTGCATATCCTGCAAAATACGGAAACTGAGGTCAAACAAAACTACTATTGCTTGTTTAAAACTAAACATGTCTGCCACTATGGAGAAGAAACCAAGGGTGCCTCGTTTATATAACAAAGCGACAAGAAAATATAAATTACCAAAAAGAGAACAAGTAACTAAGGTTTTAAAAGTGCAAATTTCATCCCTAAAAATCTGTGCAAGTATAGTCCTACATTTTCCTCAGATCACTTTCAAATGTCCTAGTTATGTACTAGGCAGGAACAGTTTACTTTTAGTTGCACGCGATGTCGATAAAACACGAGCCATCATTTGTACTGCTTTTATGACAAATAACTTACTTTTTAAATCCTAAATGAGAACAAATAGTATCGAAAAAAAACTGTTGCACAGCTTTGATAATAACACTGCGTCCTATTTTGACGATTTTTTTCAACACAAAATACACAGCAATGTTAGTTAACTATGCAATTTTGTAAATAATAATTAATTAACTAATTAGCCAAATCTATATAGTTATTGCCTAGAAAAATTAAAAATTAGTCTTCATACTAAAAACAATTTTTAACAAAACTGCGCCACAGGATTTCGATATTTACGCTCATTTAAGATTTTAAAATAAAATTATCGTGAAAGCAGTATAAATTATGCATCATGCATCATACTAGAACATTTTCTGAAATGACAGGAAACAGGGAAGGATTTCGCAGTGGTCTGTAATAAGACATATTCGCAGAATTCGACCCGAGTGATTTCGGGAAACCACAGAAAACTGAAGCCAGAATGGCTGTATCGAGACTCGAACACGTGATCCCTCGAGTTACATTCCAGTGTGTTACTACTACACCAAATTTTTCGGTTCATTTTCTCGCGAGTTCTGCTTTGATGCTACAGTATAAAAGTTATAGCCTATTTATAGAAAATACTTGTTGGTTTTTAATGAACAAATAAAATAATAACTATTTTATGAGGAAGGTATATGCTGTTGATTACAAACTGAGCATTCACTTAATATAAAAAATTAAATAAGTAAAATATTTCATTGGGCCGTATATGTTAAGTTTTGAGCGTAGTATAACATTTACACTGGGTTTCAGATACTTGGAAGTTTTTATATAAAAACTAGTTAAGGTGGCAGCAAAATGTCTGAAACAAAAAATGAAGTAGTGCTCAATTTATCCCGAAGAGCCTATACTTACGGGCCAGGATATCACACACATAAATGCAGACTTACGACTGGGAAACTTAAGTATCTGCTCCTTCTGAAGGATAGCATGGATGTGCCGCAATTAGAAGGACGTGGGAAAACAGGAGGTCTCAGGGAAAACCCGTCAACCAGCGGCATCTATCAGCCCTAATTCCCAGGACCGACCCCGCCGAGAATCGAGCATGAATCGCCTTGATAGGTGGCGAGTGATGTAACCACTACGCCAAACACCGCTTCTTTTAATGTACAAATGAACACTTTTAAGAGGCCTTCATAAATATACTGCCTAACGCTGTTTGAGTGTAGAGACTAAACTTATAATCGCGTTTTAAATTACGAGCGTACTTTCAATTACTAGACGCTAAAAGCATTAATATATAACTGTAGGTTTCTTGAAGTCAATTTCTGAAACTTAAACAACAGCAATCTTAGACAATAGTTTTAGCCAACGCTTTAAACAGAATTGTTTCCAGTGTTACGAACTTCTAAGGCACAATCTCTGACGCTGGAACCCCGTGCATTTAACTGAGGCGCAAGAGATCACACGTGACGAATTAGTAATTCTGGATAAATATTTACTCATAAAGTTGACTAATACCATTATAAAGGAATGTCATTGAGTATTTTATTAATACTGGCTTCGAAAAAACAGTAGAAATCAATTAATTATTTCATCATTTATTTCAAAATTTTTGAGATCTGTAATTTTTACATGACAAAATAGTAAATTGTAACATATGTTCATATATTTCCATACAATTTTACATGGTCTTGATAGCTCCATACTCACCGTATATCATTCTCAACTATACTCAAGACTTCACTGTTAAGGGGTATGGAAAGTTAAGGCGTCGATAAAATCTAAATTACTCATCTTATTTCAATGGAATTGTTTTGCCGAATAGATATTTTGTTAGCGCACGTCTATTTATTTAGCAAAGGACGGTACAGTATGCTTTGCTTTCCAGTAAAAAATAAAAATTGGTATTTAGAAAACTAAGATATAGAAACCACAGAATAAAAAAATGGAAAACTGTAATTTTTACAATTTTTAATACGAAAATATCCAGGACTATAGTAAACGACTTTCAGAAATACTCGCGATCCGATTTCAAAATAATTTTAACATATCTAAACCAATCGCACAGATATTTTCTGATAGAAAAATGCGTGTATATTAGAAAGTCGGTTGTTATAGATCCCTGGATATTGCAGTATTAAAATGTATAAAAGATTACAGTTTTCAAATGTTATGAGTTTTGTGGTATATAGTCCTTGTTTTACTAAATACCAAATTTTATTTTTTTACTCTAATAAAGCAAAGCATATTACCGTCCAGTGCTATATAAATAGACGCTTGCTAATAAAATATCTACTCGGCAAAATTTTTTCATTGAACTATGACGAGTAGATAAGATTTTATCGACGATTTAAATATTCCAGTCGTTAACGTTCCATGCCCTTTAAGGGGGCCGCCTGGTTGAACATATTTTGCGCATCTGAGACATATAAGTGCGGAAACGGTAAGGAAGAAACTGCTCGTGCATCTGCGTCACTCTAGCCTCTACGCGCTAGCCACTGAACTGTGTCACATGACCGGCATATTGTCCTGTCCTCCATGCTCATGAAGCCAACTGATATGCCTCTTCTTATTAATCCTGGGCGTGCAGTCTTCTAACCGATATCTCGATTATGTGGAACATTTGGTGGTGCCCCTGTCATTTCAAAACGTAAAAGTAAATTATGAAGGAATATTGTATACACCTAGTCATACATAATTTTTAAGGTTTTGCACAAATATTTGTATGCCTACAAACAATCGGAAAAACGGCCATCAGTGCAATATCCAACAGCGAGAAAATATTTTGAAAAGATTACTTCAGATCCTTAAATGTGTTTATTCTGTTAGTGCTTTCTAAATGGTTCCAAAACCTCAGTATTTCGTGAGACGTGCGTAAACTGTTGTGCTGGAATAAAAAACAGTGACATCTCAAAATTTATTGTAACTGTTAACCATTTTAGCTGTGTAATGTTCGTTTTTTTTATTACTGTTTTGCATCAACTACTTACGAAGTCTTAAGTGTACATCTGCAGTTCTGCTTCCTGCTCAGCGATTGGATGTTTTTAAATCTTACCTTGTACCAACAAATCACAGATGTGTTATGTCGCAGTGGTCTTATTCTCACCAGCACAAAGAAATGAGACACACCTCTACACACAAACTCGCTGCCAATAAACATGAAGCATGACTGCAGGTGAGCACGTAAGACATTGAAACAAGATGGTGCCAATTTTTTTTTTTCATCAAACAAATAACATGACTCTACATAGAGTGTGATTCTCGTTCCTGGGGAGTATGCAACCGGAACTTCCTCAGCAGCCAAATGGATGCATATCTGCAGGCGCTGTGTAAATGTATGTATAAGCGTTATAATATGTATGCTTTCGTTGCCATTCAGTGCGTTTGTACTGTCATACGAAAGTCAGGTTTCCGGAAAGTTAGATATCAGTACGGTGTGAACAGCCAGCAAACCATGTTTCATTGCTGAGAGAAACCAAAATTCATAATATTCAACTTTAGTAACTAATGTTAGATTTGTGCAACTTATAAACGGTGAAACTTGGGTTTGAGAATTTATTATAACGTGACGTTTACTTGAGTAACAAATTATAGAACGATATTACTCAAACCAAAGGGATAAGAACAAGATATACCACCGTCACAATTAACAGGCGAAATTTTTTTTACCTCAATTAGCACAGGTAATAAGTAATTATTAACTAAGTTTTGTTTGTCTGCTATTACCTAGTGAGACGGTGTAACGATAGCACGTTTTAATAGCAGTCGGAGAGGATCCTAGTTCGATCCCAGAGCCCGTCCATCCGTATTTCAGTTTTCCATATCTCCAGGTAGATTGTGAGATGGTTTCTTAACATAGGTACTGGGCGACTCCTTTCCTGGCTCCTGTCATTGTGTAAAATTGTGTTTAACAGTCTCTAAAGACCTCGCTGTTAACGAGACAGAAAAATCAATAAAAATAAGAAATTAATGTTTTGCTGTTTCAATTTTCTTTCGTAAGAATAAATAGAATTTTTAAATACAAGATGTTGCAAAATTGCATGTCAATATTTTGAGGGGATAATCCTCACATCCACAAGGACAAAAAACAACTATATGAGATTCGGGATAAAGTGCGCACTCAAAAAACCCTGCTAAATATCTATTTTCAGCCAATTTGTATCTTTCCACGCATAACGGTTAAGGGCGCGATTCACCTCAGTTTACAACGTCTTTTTTTATTTTTATATTTGTACCAGATATTTTTTTTCCTATTTTATACATATATTGTGATTAAATCTTCCTCTTAGGAAATTTTTGTATCCCTCATAATAAGTCGTAAACGTCAAAACTAGCATTTTACGGTTTTATGCACGCCAGTAAAACTGACTGACTTACCAAACCGAAAATATTCACAGTGTATAAGAATGTTGTAGGCTATGATTTGACATTTACAATTACCAAAAATAATATATTTTTGCATTTAATAAAAAATGCTGAATTTTGAAATGAACATTTTATAATTTCAATCATTTTTTTATTTAAATACCAAAATATATACTTTTTGTTTTATATGTGTTAAATCACAGCCTACAACATTGTTATACACTGTGAATGTTTTCGGTTTGGTAAGTCAGTTGGGTTTAGTGGCGTACATAAAACCGTAAATTGCACATTTTGACGTTTACGACTCATTACGCAAAAACTATGAGGGATACAAAAATTTCCTTACAAGAAGATTTAATCACAATTTATGTCTAAAATAAGAAAAAAATACCTGGTACCAATATCAAAATAAATAATGACTTTGAAAACTGAGGTGAACCGCGCCGTTAACGACTGTAAGGTTATACATCTACTACAGGTTAGAAAGATCAATGATAAAAGTTTATCACAGGGACAATTTCTGCCGCTTGAGCGCTGGTATCGGTAAACTGGCCAATAACAGATCTTTCCTGTATTTTAAGTTACGTAGAGTTGATAATTTAAAACACGAAATTTCTTTATTTTCACTTTTAAATTAAGCTAAATGACGCCTGTCATTCCCAAGCCTGTTAGAATTTAATTTTACTACAGTTTCGTATTTTGCTGGTTCCTTAGCGATAGCTTCGAAACTACCGGTAGAAATTTTCCCTGTGCCAAATTCTCCCATAAGAAAACACATTTTCTTTCTAACATGTAGTAGGATTAACCATAACGACGAGAAATGTCTAACCTCTCTGGACACGGCAGTTAATGTTTGTGTGTGTAAAAGCAATTGTGCAATGGGTAGGAACATATGTAGTTTGACAAAAAAAGTTTATTAATTATATAAAATATATGTATACCGATTTCGGTTTATTTTGATCCAGTCTTGTTTTATTTAAATAGGAAAACAGACGAAACTATATTGCGTCATTTCGCTGCCAACCATTCAAGCAGTAAGACAAATATAGCTAATGTGGAATTATTTGCACTAACGGTTAGTAATATTTTTAAAAGTTTAAAATTTAGTGCTTACTTTATCCCAAACGACCTATAGGTAGAGGCACGAGTATTATTTCGCGTACAAATCTAGCAACAGCCTAGACTTCTCAGACCTATACACACACTGGCCAAAGTCAAATATCCATTGGCTATTAACAGTGTGTGTTACCACCACGACTTGTTTCCTTATTTATCACTGACTTGCAGTCGTCAAAGATGTGTTAAAACAGGTGTCGTCTAATCACAGAAGGAGTAGTGAAGTATACCTTATTGGTATTCAAACTCGCCTAGAATCAATACGCGAAGTAATCGTGCCGCTGCCTATGCGTAGACATAGGCCTGAAAAAAGCGTCGTCACTTACAGCTTGACGCGTGGGCTGCTTCACGTCACTGTGGAATCCTCATAGGTCTGTGACAGTGACGGCGTTTTTTCAGGCCTATGTCTACGTATAGGTCGAATATAGCATGACTCTAGGCGTGAAGGACTTATCTAGCGCGCGGTGATTTCGTATAAACCGTTTTTCAGCGGGATAAACGCATTGGAAACATTTCTAATTGTTACATGAAAAAAAAAAAAATACTTTCCGCGCGTCTCATGCGCCAGGCTCACAAACACTTAAAGAGTTCGTGGTAGATAAATAAAAGTTGAAAACATCAATTGACTTCTAAGCTTTTTTCGAAGCCATTATGGATTAAATACTCAATGACTATCCTAGATAACGGTATTTGCCAACTTTATGAGTAAATAATTATCCAGAATTACTAATTCGTTACGCGTGAGCTCTTGCGCCGCAGTTAAATGCACGAGGTTCCGGCGTCAAAGATTGTGCCTCAGAAGTTCGTAACACTCGAAACAATTTTGTTTAAAATGTTGCTTTAATCTGTTGTCTAGGGTTGCTATTGTTTAACTTTCGCAAATTGGCTTCAAGAAACCTACAATTATACATTAATGCTTTAGCGTTGAATTATGTACAACGCCCTCTTAACAACGAATATTGAAGACAGAAGGAATCTCGAAGTATATGAGGCACTAGAGGAGCAGGCAGGAAGAGAGTACGCTATTGTATTATTTCCTAAAATTTAATATAAATAAATCTCGTAGATGGGAATGAGAACATAGTCACTAAGCATAGATGCATGTATCTTCTGCAGTAAATTCTCTTAGAGAAACGGTTTAATGAGTTAAACAAAATTTCCATTACGGAACGAAACAACTTTTTTTGCTTATGTACGGCGAAATAAATATGTTTTCTGCAGAAACCAAATTACTTTATGTTTTCATTTTGCTACCAAAGTGAAATGTTTGGTAAGTGCAAAAGTATATTTGTCTGCTGCGCACAGATTTTTGTGCCGAGCCAATTAAAATATAAACACGATAGCACCGAGATATGAGCAACTTACGCACTGACGATCGCTAATTGTCACCAGGACCAAGACCCAACATTACTGATCGATCCATCCTAGTAGATAAATAGCTCGTAAAATTTTTAACATTTACGCAGATGTATATTATGAAATGTTGCATCTTTACTATTTGTTTTCTGTAGAAATTATTTTATCGATATTGTTTGTACTAAATGAAGCATTACAAATACAGATATAATGCTAAATATCACATAAATATTACAAACTACGCCGATAGAGATTTGGTTGGTGCAACAAAATGTAACTTACATTGTTTTGTAATTCCAAACAAATTATTATATTTGCACCACCTGAATGTTTTATTGTCAGGCATAAGTACTTTGCCAAATTGACTACATATTTTTCTGGGTCAAAAAAATCAATTGTGTTGCTTTAGATATTTTGTTAAAGTAATAAAATATTTTATTGTTAGCCATAAGTACTTTGTCACAGTAACTAAAAATTTACTGGGTCAAAAACAGTGGTTTTGCTTTCGATATTTTGCTAAGGTTATGGAATATTTGTTGTCAGGTTTAAGTAATTGGCCAAATTAACTACGTCTTTCACTGGGTCAGCAAAAGCAGGTGTGTTTCTTCTGGTATTTTTTTTGTGGTACCGAAACATTTTATTAGCTCGATTAAATATTTGTTTCGCCATTTCCGAACTAATACCATGGTAAACAATTTATTTCGGTGATCTTGTGTCATTCTGGAATCACATTTCTCCGGCAAGTCCAACACAACGTTGTGCGAAAGCTAATCGAACACAAGACCGTCAATATGTTCTGTTATGAATACCAAGAGCCTCGCATGGAGAACGAGCTAACGACGACGATAGTGCAATTAGGTCGGTAGTTGCACAAGACAAGAGCCACAGCGACTCTCCCCACCTGCACTGAAGTGTATTAATATAATGCAAAGTATCGGGGGCATCGGGGTCTGTCTTCTACAAACCTTCCAGCCATCACCAGCTCGCCAGGATGGGCCTGGGTCGAGACCCACGACGTGCCGCCGTCCCTCGATAGCCGACACAATCATCATCAGCCTCCGGCATCATGCTAACGGTGAGGTATAAGGTTTCCAAAAGGTCACTCTTTATAGAGTAGAGCATAAATTTAATTAACTAAACAGCTGCTCCCCTCCTATCTAAATTGTGTAGTATAACTTGGTAGTAATCTGTAATCGAAATGTGAAGTCATCGTAATTAGATGAACATATTTCATTAAACCAGTAACCCTCACTAAAAGCATTATCCACTAACTAGATTCAGTACAAGTGCCTACCACTGACGACAGCCACTCGACCACTTTAACTCTTGTGTAAAACATACTTAAATAATTGTTTTATAACAGTTCGCACGACGAAACCGGTCGCAAGAACGACAGTTTTGTGTTAAGAAAATATTTATATCAGTTACGTGCCTTGAAGCTATGCAAAAATTAACATCTTTTATTTTACAATATTGTGGTATAAGTTATTTGAAAAGTAATAAAGAAAATTATCCACGGATCTATACTATGGGGCCACCTAGACGATTTGGGTTCGATCCCCGGCGGGTCCGGCCCCGGATTTTTTGCACGTGTAAACCGTGGCGAACGTTGATGTTGGCTGGTGGTTTTCTCGGGGAACTATCGTTTCCCCCGCCCGTGTATTCCGTCGCCTTTCCACACCCGTCTCACATCACCTCATCCATTTTCAGGTCGACTAGCTATTCTAAGCAGCCAGTCTAGTCTTCACCTCGGCCTTCGCTCAAACATCCTGGGACATTGCTGGAAGGCGGGAACACGTGTTGGATTTCACTTCATTCATATCTCTCTACTATTGTATACAGATATTACTAGAGACATGATTATTTCGCGTATTGATTCTATGCCAGGTTGAATGCCGATAATGTATACTTCACTACTCCCCCTGTGAATAGACGGCGCCTGTTTTAACACACCGTTAAAGTTTATGGTATATCGCGAAAATATTATGTGCCAACATACCCTTGAAAACGCTATAGTTTCTTGTGACATTCGGTAATATACTTCTGATACAGCATAACTATCAGCAGACCAATAAAAGCCATAAAATATTGTATTAGCTAGATTCTTATTGCCTCTGTCGAATTGGGTAACAGCTCCACGTACAAGCGAAAATCAGTAATCTCCTGGTAAGCTGAACGTGAGTTGAAATTCAGCAAACAGTCAAGTTTTCCCGCGATAAACCATCATCTCTACACATGTTTGACGACTGCAAGCCAGTGATAAATAAGGAAACAAGCCGTGGTGTTAACACGTGTTACGGTTAGAAGCCAATGGATAGAGGCACGAGTATTTCGCGTATTCATCTGGCAACAGCCTAGACTTCTCAGTTCTACACGTGTACCGGCTGAAGCCGAATATACATTGGTTTCTATCAGTACAAACGTGTAGCACGTGACGTCCCCACGACTTGTTTCCTTATTTATAACTGGCTTGCAGTCGTCAAATGTGTGTTAAAACCGCTATCGTCTAATCACAGAAGTAGGAGTGAAGTATACATTATTGACGTTCAACCTGACGTAGAATCAATACGCGAAATAATCGTGCCTCTACCAATGGATATTTAACTTTGGCCAGTGTGTGTATAGGTCTGAGAAGTCTAGGCTGTTGCCAGATTAATACGCGAAATACTCGTGCATCTGGATATTACTTGTCTGCACACAAATTCTGTGTCATGTGTTTGAGGTGTACTAGAATGTTTTGCATATTGGAGCGAAGCCAGGATATTATTGTGAAGGATATTCTTACATAATCTTGGCGGCGTGGGGTAACTCCCTCCTACCATCTGTCAACAATCGTTCTTACTTAGGGATTAGGTGAGTGAAAACCAAACCAATGTCGTGTTAGTCATGCTTCACGACTCCTTTCACCATCAGAACTTCTACAGGACAATAGTGGACGTCTGAGTTTTGTAACCACTGTTGCTAATCTAGTGGTTCCCCCACTAGATGTATTATTTATTTCGTTCTCGCAAGGATAGGGTTACATCATTGGTGAAGTTTTTCCTGCGTGTTGTATATACAGTTATGTTTCGCTAATCCGAAGTTATTGGGACCAAGGCTTGTTTGGATTATCAGATTTTCCATAATGCAATATCAAGCAGATAATTCTATGTTTAAACTTCGATCTGACAAGTGTTTAATGCTGTGGAATATTTTATTAGCAAACATATTTACACAACTGCACATAAAAAAACATAAGACTTGTCTGCTTTATTAAATGGCGGTAACGACTAAAGCTTGCTGGCATGTGCGCGGTACTGTAAATCAAGGTTAAAGTGTTTTGTATAAATTGTAGCGTTTGGTTGCCGAATTATTTGAGTGTAAAAATAATTTTAAATAAAATTTCCCTTCATAATTACTTATTATTTTCCATTTACAACTGATTGGTATTTACTTTTTCTTGAATGCTGTTCGTTGAGGCCATCAGATATAAATCTTTTAACGTAGATTTTTTACATTATGTATTATGGTGACTTTTAAAGTTACTTGGAATGTATAAGTGATTAGTTGGCTACACTGGCTCGTACGAGGCAAGGATCAAGTCGTGTTAAAAACAACAAAGAACAACATTGTCGGGTACAGTACATCCTTCAGTGATAGGAGATAGTGTTGAAACGCACTGTTCGAAAAATTTCCGTAAAATTACGGAAAAGCACAGCAAGAAATTATCCAGAAATCTTCGCAAAATAACGGACACTTAGTTTTACTTGATAACGAAACCCTCCATAAAGTTACGGACAATCACTTTTCCTCAGAAAAAAAATGCCTTTAAAATACTGGCACTCCATTTCCCAGAAATACGGAATACTATTATTTACAACGTATTCTCGGGACCTTGACGTACCATTTAGTAACCCGAAGATTCCTCGAACATGCCAGGTTTCGAACCCACGACCATTTGATTACAGGCAGACACTCTAACCATTGTACCACAGTAACCAGATGGTCAACAAGCGAGTTCCATGCTGTGGTAAGAGAACAAATTTATTGTGGCCGTACGGCATTGCATATTATTTCGTCCCAGAAATCTAAGATTACTGTATGTATGTTATTCTGTCCAATTGCAAGAAACATTCAACGACATTAGCTTGTCCTGTCTTCTCTTCGTTTCGCACAAGTGTGCATGCACATTAACTCTAGGGGTTATAGTGATAATTAATACCAGTATTTAAAAAAACACAATAAAATATGCTTTAAAATTGTAGAAACACATTTCCATGCATTTATGGAAAGTTACGGTCAAACGTCCGTAAACTGGCAATACGGACAAACTTCCGTAAACAAAAAATTATGGAAGCCACTTCCGTATAATTACAGTACTTTTCTGTAACTACTTCCGTGAATTTACGGAAATATTTAACAGTGCGTAACTATACAGTATTCAAATTTAGGACGTTCTCAGTGGTTATTTAGTTTCTTAACCTAACAATATTTATAATTAAATCTTTATTCCATTGGTTATTATCAATGTTGTCTTCATTAATAAATTCTCTGATTATTAGATTGTATAAACTATACTATCAAATTGTCGATATTAAATAATTCCGTTACCATTATCACCGTTATAATTCTACTATCGCTGGTCGCCAAATAATCGCCTTAGTGTTCTGATATTGGGAATAAGGATATTATTGTAATGTACATCTTAAGTTACATAAATCTAATAATAGTTTAAGCAAATAGGTGTAACTTTTTTAAATAAACCTCGTAAAATATTTTAGATTGTCTTTGTTAAACATTTTCAGTCCGTAGGACATGGGAACTAGTTGGTTACGAAAACATTTTATAGTACATAAGAATGTATAGACACATCATTGAAAGATCCGGTGCCTTAGAATAAGTTAGTATTTTATATTTGAAATCTTCCCAATATCAGTCTAAAATTATTGTTCCGCGTAAGGTGAATGCTCGTTTTTATATATTTATTACTATTAGCATTGTTTTTTTATGGTTTGTAGACACAAATATGAGAGATAAAATAGTGCTTTAGAGTTAAGTTGTTATTAAATGTGTTAAATCTTGACAGTGTATGTTTAAAACTGTTCTTGAGTAGCAAATATTGCTGTAATAATTTTATATCTTTTTTACAATTCATCGACATATTAATAAAATATATAGTGTTTCAGAACTAAGATATTATTTTATGGATTAACTCTTGACAATGTCTGTTGCAACTTCTTGTTTAGAGGTAAATAAATTACTACTGTTACTCCCTGTCGTATTTGGCCGTGGCCACAACCTCCCACACATTGCGTCGCAACACACAGAAGTTGAGTTACTATGACTCGCTGGCCGTGTAGCTACCTCCGACCTCGAGGAAGATGTAAGTCCTCGCAGCTGGTTGGCCACGGCTATCCCGTCGACGGCAATACAAATGCCACGTGGATATTCTCTAAGCTCCCACGCCGACACAAGCAATGTATGCTTCTGGCAAGTTCACTAATGTTTCGTGACGCATGTCGCCTTTCGTGACCTTCCCACACTGAAGTATGTATTCTAAAAACAGGATGTTACGAGATGAACACGTATGACCTACTACTAGTATTATGCCTCTCTCAAAAAAAATATTAAGGAAATTATAATACGACAGTATTCTTACATGTTGGAGTGTTTTGAGATTTTCAAATTAAAATGTCAGATTTTTAAGATAAAATAGGCGTATATAATTTTATTCATAATAAACCAACTGTTTGTGGATGACATGTTATTATAACCATATCTCCACACGCTGAAATGTTTCTAGTGATACTCTATAAATATTTTACAGAAGTAACACATATTTCTTTATCCTGTAAATTTATAATTGTTATATACATAAAAATTATCAGCTAGCGTATCAAAATTGCAAATATGTTATAGGCTACATGTAACAAATTAGTTCTTCTAATTAATTATATGTTCAAAAAATTATGTAAACATTGTATGTGGTTTGAATACCACGCTTTTGTAACCAAGATATATATTAAGTGGCAGTAATTTTCTTCCAATTGACTGTATAGTTTAGTCGTATTAATGCTTCTAATAAAAATTTTTATGAATAACAGAGAAACGTGAAATGTACTTAATATGATTTTACTGGTGATACATATACTTAGATATTTGTGCACTTTAGTCACTTGTGCACAGTTTAAACTTATTGTTTGTCTCACGGTTTTAGCAATATTAAAAATGTCTGAATTTTAGATAACTCATAACTGTACAGATTTTACAAGCCTGAGACACAAGCTGAGTCACAAAATTTGTTGACAGCCAGTATTCCATGTCATTTGGAAACTAAGTAAAAACTCTTGATTGAAATCAATTTATTGAACGTAACTAAAATTTCAGTAAAATTTACATTTATATTTGTTATTATTTGTTCTGTTTTAAAAATCTCACGTACTGAATGTTCTCAATACTAAAGGCCGTTCATGAGAAAGTGTGCGCTGTATAAAGTTTTCTTTCAGCTGTTTTGCAGCCATCGTTACTATTTTTAATATGATAACTTCCATATAGCTGAAAACTAGTGTAAACGTTTCAGCTCTCTCAAAAGTTAACACGTATTGACCCAATAAAACACGTTTGTAATTAATTACAAGTTCTGCTAAGTCCTCAATTTATAGTGAACAGCCTATACCTATGCAATGAATCAGGGAAAATTTAAAATTAGTTAATTTTTTTTTCACAAACAAGCTCAAGTAAGTGCGTTATTTATCTCCAAAGGCGACGGTTTACAAACTTTTTAGATAAAAAAATGTTGCGTAAATTACTAACACGCAACGTCGCAATTAAACTAGTAAAACTGTTACAAATACACGGTTTAGCGTATATATGTGAAAAGGACGAGCTGCTGCGAACTATTAATTCAATTTTATACTTCTGTGTATTGAGTATTACCATAGCCATGCAATAAACACTGACGCACGAAAATAATGTAGGAAGTCGCTGAAAATCCCGTCCAAGAAACGAAGCGTTGCTCACATCCATCAGCAACGAGAAAGATTGATGCGAAAATCACATGAGCACGACAGAAGCGACAAGACGGGCGCGATCCGATACTTGCAATTCTCGTTATTTCAAACCCTAGTTTGGCTACCACGCGACAAATACTAAAAAAAAAACAGCACAAAATATTTCACTGCCACTACATGCACACGACAGACACAGATGCTTACAGCATTTCAAAATTTCTCTGTTTATTTGTTATATAGTATAAATACCCACTGTCAATCCGAAATGGGAATATAAACACATAATTACGCGTTTGCTTTAAAAGAGTTATTATTTGCTTATGTTAACCAAAAATATTTTTTTTAATAAATAAAAGTAGTTTACTACCAAATCACCAGTTTCACAAACATTTGGGGACTGCAAAATTAAATTCTGACCAGAATAAAATCGATATGATTTCTATTCTAAATTTGCGTCATGTCAGCCATTTTTGTGCACTGACGTCACAGAAACCTCAGTGTTGATTGGCGGACATCTTTTGTTTCCAGTGTCGCAATGGTCATGTCGCTTCTGTCGTGCGTATGTGACTTCAGGATGAAAAACAGCAAAGAGGCGACAACGGTAGAGATATGTTACTTTTATGCATACGGTTTTCTGTAACTGCAGTTTACAAATTAATATTTTAGCATTTTTTTACTTAACTCATTGTGAAATATTCCTATATCGCCACAGGTGGCATGTGTTATGTTAACAATACTTAATTATATATCTTGCAAACTAAACTCCTGGGACTCTGACATATTTGTGTATTTAAATACAAAGTAAGGTTTATGCACTCTACGAGGTGTCGAAAAAACTTCCAAGATATTTATGTTGTCACAAAAATCATCTTGGAAACAAGCATTAAAACAGATTTGTTGGAAAATACGAACAATTATAATTGTAAGGTTCAGAGAATCACTACTAAGGCCCGTCGTAATTATAAGATGGTTTTGTGAGTTAAATTACGCTGTTTTTGTTGTCTTTGTAGACAGTAAAGCACTCGGCGTCCAAGGAATTTTTATGATATCGTGAAGATATATTTGTGCAAGACTGGCTATTACCCGTGTCTTCGATGGCGTGGTATTCAAATTAATTTATCTCTGAGTCGTTCAATACATCAATCTAAGTACTCCAAATTATCTTAAGTAGTTCGTAAAAAGTACAATAATTTTTTAAAGATATTTTCTACAAAAAAGTTTGCAATAAAAATCCTACTAAAAGTCGGCACCGTGATAAAAATATCAAAAATAATAAATTAAATAAAAAAATTTTGACTTTCAAAAAAAATTCTAAAATAAAATAATTTTAAAAAATCTAAATGGTGTTCAATTATGTTAAGTAACGTTATTGGCCTTTTAGGAACGTTTTGAAAAAGATTGTTTGAATAGTATAGGAACGGGTATGTTACAAAACAGGCAGACATAAGTTTTATATATAGAGATTTTTTGGCATTGCAAGTGCACCCTAGCAGTACAATGCTTTGATGAGGCAACATTTGGGATGGTTGCCGGAATTGCTTGCAATAAATAAAACGAGCTACTTCGGAAAATCTTATAAAACTAAATCAGGGCTTCCAGATGGAAAATCGAACCCGGATCCCGCCAATTGTGAATCCGTAATTTCACCACTCTCGCATGGTATACTACCATGCTCAGTCAACGTACATCTAACTAACATGTGTGCACATTATAAGTTCCAATGCAAACATTCAAGAGTGTGTGGTAGATAAATAAACACTGAAATAATTTAAAACCGCCACGCTTTTGTAAGTCAATACAAAAAAACTGCAAAACAACAACCCTAGATGATAGTACTTAATGATCAAACATTTACTCAGAATTATGCTTTTTTTTTTTTTCAAATTGTCTTCAAAAACCTATAACTTTAAACTGATGCTTTGACGCTGAAATATGTACCATAGTCTCGTATCGTATGCCGGGGATTTATGACCTGTGACTGGAATATAACATAATCACCTGAAAATGAATATTTTACCACCAATAAGGCATTCAGAGATTTAGCATGGTTTTATTTATCTGAGAAAATGTGTCGTCACAATCTGAGGTTTTTAAGCAGTCAACTGCTCATGAAACTGTAAAAATTTAAGATAAATTTTGCAGCAATATGTTTTCTACCCGGTTTCACATATAAGCCAAATATATATAGGTATTTTAAAATGTATTAGACAGCTTTAACATAGAGTTGTTAATTGGTTCTAGTGTACATGTAGTTATTACTTCGACCGTATGCTGAATTCAATAATTCTGTCTTCCGTACAATACGAGGAAAAATATTCTCGAAGAACAGCCGGACTCCGTAGCGTCATCCGTTAGTTCTCACCAGGGCTCCTGGGTAGGCAACACCCTTAACGTCATTTCGATACAGAGATTAGTCAGAGATTAACCAACGGAATTCGAATTTCCTTCCAGTAGACTAGACACCACGCTCCTTGTTCGTTCGTTTAGCATCTCCTATTGGCCTACAGTTTCATAGCTTGCTGCTCAGAACTCTTGTGGCCGGTAAATAGACGCTCGAGGGTCAGTGACATCCTAAACATGTCACACACAAATCAATGAATTCACATAAAGCTCCTGACGAAGTAAGGATTCAGAAAGAATCCTTCCTGTTACCATAATAGGTGGAAGACTAAGGCCAAATATTCTTCTGTAATTGTCTCCGTCAGTAAAATGTAAGACTAGACATGAAATGGTAACATGGAGAGCTGAAATGTTCCCAGTGGCTTAATTAAATATTGTGGGCATACGCCATTGTAGTGCTGTGTCCCGTGTAGTTCGTCTGAGAATAACTCGTGCTCTTCCGTATTTTCATCATTGTTTCATCTAGTCTTGTGGCATCACTGTTGTGTCGTCCTGTTTGTGCGTAACATTGTCTTCGTCCTAGTTATTGTCTGTACTGTCTTAATTTTGACATACTAAATTCTTAGTTTTTTTTTTTTTTTCATTTTGTATTCTCGGGGGTTTGGAACAGTTTTTTTTTTTTTTTTTTTTTTTTTTTTTTTTTTTTTTTTTTTTTTTTTTTTTTTTTTTTTTTTTTTTTTTTTTTTTTTTTTTTTTTTTTTTTTTTTT
>PNEQ01077902.1:0-28665 GCA_003012365.1 Medauroidea extradentata
GGACAAACGATTTTAGGACAAACGAAATTAGGACAAATGATTTTAGGACAAACGAATTTAGGATAAACAACTTTAGGACAAACATATTTAGGATAAATGACTTTAGGACAAACAATTTTAGGACAAACGAAATTCAAGCAACAAAACCTCGAAAAGTGGTTTTAGGACAAACGAATTTAGGACAAACGCCGCACCCCCGGCTTTAACCTTGGCACATTTCTGTTCGCGGATACTTAAAAGTCAAAGTTCCAGCTATTTTTGTATAAATGTATCTGAAGGAGAACACAGGTGCCAAAAAAGAAGAGCCTGGTTACCAGTTACCCCGCAACCAATCCAGTGTTGCGGCAATGTCTTGTCAAGGCCTTAATTCCAGCCAATTTGTAATTTTATAATATCTCAAAGTGATTGATCAGCCCGACGGCCTATCATCGTGATTTTTTACTTATATGGGACACCCATAAAATGCACATTGTCCAATTTCAGGATTCTTCGAAATTCAACATTTAGCGGGGTGAAAAGACCTTACACGTGTTTTCGATCAATTGTCGATATCTATCGAATCATTCGAGATAGAGTGTTGGTTTTCATTTCAAAATGTTGCTAACGTAAAAACTCAAAATGCAGTTTTTAGATTCTTTGAAATTCGACCCCCAAGCAGTAATAAGGAGGGAAATGTGTTTTTTTACGAATTGTGTATATCACTGGAACACAATTGGCTATCGTCGTGATATTTACTTCAATTGGTTACGAATACAAATGACTACGACAGAACTCCAAGACGCTACAAAATTTGATAATTAAGGGGGTGAAAATACGTGAAATGTATTTTCGATTATTTCTCTACATCTATCGAACCAATTGAGATATCGAAGTGCTCTTTGCTTTAGATTGATGCTTAGGTAAATATTCAAAATAAAATTTAAATAAGTTTTCTGAATTCGGCCCAAAGTGGTAAAAAATGGTAAAATATTCTTTCGATTCACAATGGATGTATGTAGACCCCACTGATATATTACATAGCTACTTGATCTTTGTTTAAGATTAATGATTACTCAAATTCATGACAACTAATTTTAGGAATTTTCGGAATTCCCTTTCTGAGGAGGTGAAAAGGGGTGAAAAGTTAAAAATGTGTTTTCAAATAATCGTCGATATATCTTGAACCCAGCGGGCTATTGTCGTATTTTTCACGTCCAAGAGACACCAGTAAAGTGTGATTCAAGGGTTTTTCGAAATTCAGACTCTTAAGAGGTAAAAAGACCTAGAATTGGTTTTAGATAAATCTTCGATATATATTGAACCCATCGAGATATTCCTTTATTTTTGCTTCAGGATGATGATTACTCAAATGGCCGTAAAAGGTCTCAAAGGTTTTTTCAAAATTTTAACTCTCAGTACCGTACAGTGGTGATTTGTGATTTGTAATGCATGATCGATTTTGCTTTGACTGAATGACCTATCGTCGTGATTTTCACTCTACTTGGAAATCTTTAAAAAATATTTAAGGTGTGAAGATAATATTTTTTCGAATTTCGACAACTAAAGGGGTTAAAAGGCATAAAAATGGTTTTATATCAGCCGATGATACTTATCTAACCAGTAGAGAAATTAAGGTGGTATTTGCGTCAGAATGATGCTTACGTAAGTACCTAAAATAGTAATTGAATTTATTTTATTTTGTTAGATAACTTAATTAAATAGAAAACTTTGTTTGTGCACTTTCAAAGCAGACGATCCGAAAAGCAAGTACGACCAGCGAGAAATAAATTATACAGGAGATTCATTCTACAGCATTATCTAGACGCGGTGTTGTACAACCTCTATAACACAGGAAATTAATATTTCATTTTTAAAAGTAGTTTTCGTGAATATTTTCGATGTTATGTGGCGCAGTTGTTTGTAGCTCCAATCTATTGTTCGGGAAGTTCTGGGCTGAAATTCCTTTTAAAGGCTGTGCAAACGTGTAAGTCTTATAACACAAAAACTGCAAGGAAGATGAAATTAGTGTAATTTGGATAAAGTTCAAAAGTGTTGAATATGGATTATGCTGTCCACTATCAACTGAAGTTCCACGACAGCATCAGCCCACATATACTATCTCACTAACCTCAAGGTTGGAGTACCAAATACGTTTATATTTCAGAGAAACATTATCCCGCAAAAACTTCTTAATGCCACTGAATTTCAAGTGAAGGTTTTGAAAAAACAAATATGTTATTGAGGGCACCATCACCAACGGTTGTGCTCGAGGACCCACCGTTAACTTTGCTGTGACTGTCAATAAGGCCCATTTGAAGTCGTCGTTAGTGACAGGGACAAACTTAAGACTGCTTTTCGCGTGGACAGCTGCTACATAGTAAACTCAACTGGTAGATATGTCATTCTAACACTTGATGACTGAACTACCTGTCTGGTGTACAAATAATTTTTTCAGTTGAAGTAATACACGCGAGCAAAGCCACGGGCGCACTGCTACAGTGCTACATACCTTAAACAGGTCGCAAATATATGCTCTTTCCGAATTTTGTACCGCTAGAAACTCTTCTTAAAGAAAACTGAAGAACCGGAAGTGGGCAAATAGGTGTAAATTTCATTTAATGACTTTTCTAAGCGGCTATCTTTTACGCGCGTTGAACAGATTTTGAATAATATTTACCTGTCAAAGTTCTGCATACCCTCGGCGGCTTGGACAGTGGAGGTCGCGTTAACTGACAGCAATTTGTGTTGACTGCATAACATTATGTGTAGAATAGAGATAAATCCTACTTTTTATCATATTTTTATTTAAAAAGTTCGTATAATTTAATGAACAACGGTACCATACTATCTTTCATAGCGTCTGTGTAACTCGCAGAAAAATTTAAATTAAAATATTCGTCTGCTTAGCGTGGTAAACACGTGAACCGCCATGTTGATGTCCCTGTGACGTCACGACACTGTACATGTTAATATACGTAACACACAAACAACAGCAACATACGTTCAATTCCTGAAATTGGGTTAAATGAAGTAGTTTATGCGGTAAAATCGAGTATGGATTGAACTCCAAACAGTGTAAATGTGGATAGTAGTTCGTTTGCGGAGCAATAAATTTCAGTTTACTCAGAATAAATTCCGAATTATAGCGCCGTCTGTTAAATCAAGGCGGACAGCGCGGTTTAAGCTTTAAGAAGACCTATTAACGACAAAATACAGTTTACGTATGTCATTATCATTTCTATGTATTGTGTAAAATATGACACGGTTAAAATGAAATAAATAATTTCTATTAACTTAAAAGTTGCGCTGTCAATAGCTCGCAGTTTGCGACGAAATCTCTGCAGATGTAGTGCTTTTGGCTGTTCCACAGACTAAGGCAACGTCATTAGCCAATGGGCGATTTCAAGGCATTATTGGCCGATAATTCGAAGGGTGCGTGCGGTCTTGCAAAACTCGTCCCGAGATGGCAACACAGCTCTCAATGCCGTTCACGAGAAACGTAGAAATTATTGAGAGAATAAATTTACTTGCAATAAAAAAAAGATCAGCTACATTAGTTTCCTGACTCGCGCAACCTGGACGTTCGATAACCAGTCTGTGTCAGGTTTGGTTAAACACATTCCAGATATTAACTCAATATGTTCATTTTTTTACGCATCCGAACTTCATTCGGCTGACTTTTCAAACCTAAACTAATAAATATATGCCGTAGCTAAAACATTAAAATGAATTCGTAGTAAGGTATTGTCGCTCTGGAATTAAAATTAAATGACATAAACTCAAACCTATAACTAAAACGTCGCAGTGTGTGAGAGCTGTCTTCACTCCTTTAAAATCAACTCCAGTGAAATCTTAATTGGTAACTACCAAATCTACAACCACGCAAGCGTTAACAACGGGCGAATTTCCCGAGCTAATTTTACGTAACCGGAGTCGCTAAATTTTATGAGTTTTTTAAGTAGGTGAAAAATGCCAATACACAAATTAGTACCTGGTGGGCGGCGGCTAATCAAAACAAGTAAGACTACGTCATAAATGTCTTACCTAATAAGAACGCGTTTTCAATGTTTACGGCGGCGTTTGAAAATATGGCATTTTTAAACATGAGCTATTTGAAAATTACTATGTTCACGTAGCTATTGCTTTGCCTGGCTGCATTTAGTGCCGAAATAATTCGGAAGAATAAGGTAAATATTACAATATTTTCCTTAATGTTTGTAGTTATCACTTTTTATTTCTTGAAGGCCTCTTTTGATGTTAGACTAAAAGCAAGAAAAATTAGTTTCTTCTTTTGGGCACAAGCAATAATTGAAACAGATGAAAGTTCGTGTTAATTTTGCAACTGGCCCTTGACGAACATGACATAATCCGACATGCGCTGAGCCAGTAAAAGAAACAGGTAAATTCAGGTCCGAACATGTCGTATTACTGTGTCCGCGAGCAGACACTGAGCAGCTGTTGGTGCTTGAGTGTGTGTATACATACATATACACATAAACACACACACACACACACACACACATATATATATATATATATATATATATATATATATATATATATATATATATATATATATTATTTTGAGATCACTGAGACCTTTCTGTGGCCAAATCATGATCACAGAAAAGCAACAGCAGAAACACTGGACTTAATCACCGCTCCTCTGGTTCTTTCTTTAGTTTCCCATAACCTAACCTAGGGAGTGTTCACTAAAATACAACCAAATTGTACAACCTTTTTTGTGTCTGAAACCTTCTAGTTGGTGTTAAACAACATATATAAAATAATGATTGAAATATAAAAATATTTTATTTTTTATTTTCCTTTCTTGTTTTTCTGATTAATATATATATATATATATATATATATATATATATATATATATATATATATATATATAAATACTATACAAACAAATACATTTCAAAATACTCAGGTACAAAGGACTGCCGAAGAATGGTTAGATACGCAGTAAATATTAAATAACAGCTGAAAATTATCAAAACTATCAAATCCCGATAATTACATAACTATCATAATTTTGATAACTCAGTAACATAGGACTTCCTAAGCATGGCTAGATATACAATTCAATACAGCTGATAACAACAGTTTCTAGCAAAGCCCGATAAATATTTAACATTATCTTAATCAATAATCATAACAAAATAATTTTCAGTCTTTTGCAATTTTTAAGAGCTCACAAACATTGCGCTACTTACAACTGACGAAGTTTGGGAAAAGCATAACCTTTATGATCAATCAATTTTTATTTAATTTTCTTGCCAAAATTATTAGTAATTTTTAGGTTTATTTCCTTGCACCAATGATCAGTAATTTTTTAAGTTAATATCCTTGCAAACATTATCAAAAATGGTTACAGGCACAACAAACCCTACATAAGAAACTTAAAACATCCTACCGCCAATCAAAATGCATAACTACGACGCTCCAAGAGTAACTATATTTACATAACTTTTAATTCAAATTGACAACATAATTACGCAACCTACAATGCCTGACATCATAGCCATTATGGCATAGCAGTACTTAACTTAAACTGGCAGCATTATTACCTAAGCCTGTCTACCGAACCCAGCAAAAATCCCGTCATATATAGTTGTTCCCACGCTCCCCTACTTACTCAAGAAGGTGGTGGGATTCCGATTTAAAGGAAAGTCAGTTGGAAAACCACGTTGCGCATCGGTGATAGGAGCTTAAACGACCAGAAGTATCTCTAACATTATCTAGCAACAGTGCTAAGTTCCCTTCCTCAGCTGCATCGCCATTTCCCCCCTCCGCCGACTTCACAGCGCAAATCAAACAACAACACACTGTCTATATGCCTTGAACTGGGAACTCTGAAGCACATCTGTGATGCCAAAAGTACGTTGTTATTAAAATGCACGTAATTTTCTAACGTCTGTTCACAACTTATACATCATGGGAATCCATGCCATCGCACACAAATACCAGGTAAAAATCCAATAAACTATAAATATGCGCTAGGCGAAAATATGTCCATTTGTCTCTTCCACTCTGGAAAATTATGCGTCGTAAACAGAAATGTTGACTGCAACCCTATGTCAAGTAGACACCGTTATATATATATATAAGATATATATATATCTATATCTATATATATATATATATATATATATATATAGAGAGAGAGAGAGAGTTCTTGGAGACCAGCTTACGTATAATTAAACCCGCGTAATTCACCTTGTTTTATCTGTAACCTTTATAAAAAAAACTCTAATATAGTATCTCAGGCAATTTCATAATTATGCATATTTTTTGTAATTTTTTTTGCTTAAACACGCTATCGTAGCAAACCAACATAGGATTTATTAACGCCCTCCGCTGACGACTCTTGTTAATGTAACTTAAGCGGCGAGTTGATATGCTTATTTGAAGTTAGAACGTGCTAAAGGCCATACATACCGTTGTCATATTTACGTATGCATAAGATTATTGCATCAAAGAAAAAGACAGAAGTTTTATAGAGACATCCCAGCATTCGCCTGCAGTGACTCTTCAGCACAGTGAAAACTAAAATCAGTATATTCGGAGTGAGAATGGAAGCCAGAACCTTCCAAATATCACTGCATCACCTCACTCTTCGAAAAGACAAGTGCGATCATGAGTTACATTTGAAGTGCTTACTGGAAGAAGGGAACAAGTTGACATTTTAAACGTTTATAGGAGAAACATAAGACGATGTAAATCACTACCAAACACTTGCTGCAAAAGTTAACCAGCTATTAGTACATATATATTAACTATATGAAAATTTGTGTCTACTTTTATATCTCTGTCTTTATTTACTTAGAAGTTATGACTGTTTGAAAACTGAATTGTTTGGCCCTTCATAAAAATCCAACGTTTATAGTAAGAATACTGGGGTAACCGGGTCTTCACAAACATGCTTCTGAAGAAACATGAGTGTTCACGAGAGTAGGTAACCAATTCAGTTAGCCTGACATTAATGACAATAAACAAAAACTATACAGACAAGATTGTGCAGTTTATGTAATAGAATATTATCATCACTGCACAACATGCCAGTTGACGTAATTAGTGCCCGACTTTAACCATTTGGCCCATCTACTACACTCTAAAAATAGTTTGTAAATTTGCCATACGTGCGTATAGGATCGCTAAGAAAGTAGGTATGATATAATTGTTTCCCAGACATCCATGGTAGCACTCCTAAACTATTTTATAAAACAGTCAAATGTATACTGAAGTTACTAGACTTGTATTGTAACAAGTGTAAAAGTTTGTATATTTACAAGACGGAGGTATGGTAACTGTCCTATACTGAGGTTAGGTTAATAACTTCCTAAACATTTTAGGAAGTTTTTTACAGTGTACCATGTATGGACCGTGAAGTTATAAGACCGACCCAACATAAAAAAAAACTAGGCCCTTCTTCTTCCAATCATGTCCTTTAATGTATAATTTCTCAGTAAACACATGGCTAGGCCCTTGTTCTACACACCAGATAGCGTCTTGATGCACGAAAATGAATGATAGTGAATTCTGGAAGAAAAAAATGCTTCTTGGGAACTTTTTTGAGTAACCGTTTCATATGTATACAGCAGCATTGTGAACATAGGTGCAGGACATATTTTGCACACTTCGCTATTCAGCTCATTTTAGAAAATCTCAACAAGTTGAAGAGGAAGTAAAAGTTGTTTTCGGCCGAGCATATCTTGAAATTTAATTTTGGCAGTTATATCGTCAAGCAGATGGAGCACATTGACGACATTTAAGAATACAGGTAGGAGGTTCAAATCATCTTGGAAATGTACGGCTGTGTACAGTGTTACTACGATAACGACGAAGCAGGTATTTCTTAAGGCAGCTGTTAAATTATGTCAAGTGTTACACCCTCAATGATTTTATTTAGTTAGAAGGTATATTAATTTTAAATATCATAGCAGCAATAAAAAATTTATTCAAAGTTTTATATTTTATTTTTGTATTAATTTAACGGTTTGCATCTATTACGCTCACTGTAAATGGAGGTATTACGTTCGCCTAAATTCAATGTCTGCACAGGATCAACAATTTTTGTTTAATTCCAAGGTACTTTTTTTAAAATTATAACAGCAACATTAATATATTTCTTCAAAGTTTTAATTTTGCTATTTAAAATATGTTTGGAGCTATTATGCACACTGTAAATGGGGCTATAGCTCTAGGCAAAGTCCCATGTCTACAAATGGGCAAAATTTTTAATATTTCCAAGGTACTTTTCTTATAATATTTATTACACCAATAGTAATGCTTTATTTACTTTAAGGTTTTAATTTCTTTAATATTAACACAGCTCTCGCCTATTTCCTATGTCTTCTAACGGATAAATTTTTAGTTAGTTCAGTGACATTTATTTTACAACAGTAATCCGTTTCTTTTAAAGTTTTCAATTTTATTGTAATACTAACAGTCCCCCGCAGCTTTGCTCGCGAGTATTTTTCGTAACTGATAATATTTGCATTAACTGAAAAACCTCTTTATACACGAGATTGGCACTTCAGTCATCAAGTGTTAGAATGTCCAAGCGGCTAGTTGAACTAACTCTGCAGCAGGATAAGTAGATATAGCTATCCACGCGAAAAATTCTCTTAAGTTTGTCCTTGTCACTAACAGCGACTTTGCATGGGACTTATGTGAGGTAATTACTGACTCTTTATTGTGTGAGGGTAATCGAATGAGAAACGTCTGTTTACCCTGCGCACAACCATTGGTGACGGTACACTCAATTACATATTTTCAAAATATTCACTTGAAATTTAATGACATTAGGAAGATTTGTGAGAAAGGGTATCACGGAAACGTATTTGGTGCCCCAACCTTGAGATTAGTGAGATTATATATGTGAGCTGATGTTGTCGAGGAACCTATTTTACCCCTTTTAAACGACTACATGTAAATTGCAAGTAGTAGGATGATGGTGAAGTTGGGACGCAGGCTTCAGGCAGAGGAGCCGCCGCCGCCATCTTGGACCAACACGCCGACATTTTGTATCAATCCACCGCCATCTTGTATTATGTCACGGCGCCATTTTGTTGTGCATGGCGGCCAATTTGATACATACATCATGTCACATGCCACACTGTCACATTATGTCATTAATGACGCATCTTATATCATATCATGTCACATTATGTCAGGTCACATATGTCATATCACATTATGCCATATATTATGTCTTATGACATACGTTATGTCTTATGTTATGCCATACGTTAAGTCATGTCATGTCACATCATGTCGTCCATTTTGTGTCCTCCATCTTTTATCCAGCAGTCAGTCACTTGAGGGAAATTTTCCCTGCAGAAGGGATTTTTTCCCTCGAAATTTCCCTGAGTCACAGTCTGCTGGAGAGGTCATGTTTGTTTCCATCATTGGCTACTAGGCGGCGCTAGTGTCGCAGTTTGTTTCCATCATTGACTGCTAGGCGGCAGTATCCGCCAAATTATCTGGGTGCTGCCATGTTTATACGAACATCTACATCGCTGTCTGCTAGAGTGCTCTAGTATCGCTATTGATGTAAGGTCAAAGTTGCTTGTGTTTGTATATGGGAGAATAGACCTTCTATGACATTATTTTTAGCAAGTTAAAATTTTTTAGTTCGCCTGGGTGTTGGTTTCGAACTTGTAACCTTTGTGTTACCAGACAAGTGCCCTAAACACTGAGCTACGAGTGCATTGACGACAGGACAAGGTTAAATAGCATACATATATATATATAATACCTTTTTTAAAATATATAGTATTAACTATTTATATCCTACGAAACCTCAAAGCGTGCAACTGAATCCTGTTTATATGATTCAGAAAACCTCGACTAAATGCACGCACATAACCTCAAAGCGGGCAATTGAATCATTTTCATATGATTCAAATAAATGTGTACATGAACTCAACATCTGAGCTACTACAAAAAAAAATTGTGAGTACCACCAAGACCTTAATGTATTATACACAGAGCTATGTCACAACATTTATATTATCCATTCATAATAAATTTTTTCGATTTTAATAATATTAAAACTTTTTTATTATCACCATCAGATAGTGTGCTATGTAAAATATTGATTGAGCGTACAAGGACTGTTGCGATCTTATGCTCTTTAAGAAAAAAGTTATGATAGGCACATGAAATAATGTCTCACAAACACAATGTTAAGTTTTAAAAAATAACAAATTATTGAAAATTATTCAAATATATACAATATATATATATATATATATATATAAAATTCTGGAGGTGTCTGTGGCAGGTCATCTTTTACATGGAAAAGTTACTGATTTTATCAGAATGTCCAATATTCTCGTGCACAGACGACCATAATGACACTTGATGTAACAGAATAAACTTCCATAAATTTCGGCTTCTTTTTCACTTGCAGACTCGTCATTAAACGTTGCCTCTTCCATCTTGACTAATAATTAAGATTTACCATCATGGCATATATTTACTTTTTTTCTCTTTTGTAACAACTCAGAAAAAAAATTTGCCGGTGTGAAATTAATTTCTTGCAACAGTTTTTATCTACACACGGACACAAATGAGAAGCACAACCAACCTAAACACATTGCATATGTGTAGATGTTATTGCAGTTATGTTATAGTCCATCACATTTATCCAAAACAACACATTCGGGCGTCTCAACACCTGATTTCAATTGGTACAGAGTTAGAGGTAGTGGCAAAAATGGTTTGCACAAATGAACTGCACAGTTATCACTTTCACATGCCAAACATCTTGTAACATTGCTGGTAGTCCTTGGTGAAAAGGGGTTAAATGTTACACGGAAATGGTTGCCATATCTACACATTTCAAAATAAGTTCTGTTCAGAATATCACCACTGTCTTCTTCACTTTCAAATTCAATTTCATAAAGTACACATTGTTTGCTGGGTACCACGTAGTCATAGTTACCAGCCCACGGCTCAAAAATTGGACGAGATAGAGCTTCCTCCTGGGTAGGGTCAGGTCGTAGAACTTATTTATAGTCTTGAACATCATTGGAGTCTTCAGAGTCACTAAAGGCACTATGTTGCGAGCCTCTATTTATCTACGCTTCTTGTAAACCTCTTGTTTGATACGTGAAAACAGATAACTTTCGGCTCCATACAACGAGTCAGGCCACTCGTACATGACGATGAGAAAACAGTAAAGAGTAATAAGTTGGATATGACAAATACACTTCACACATCAAAGGCGTGTATGGAGACATCCAGTGAACCTCCCCTTTCTTCAAAATGGTAGTGTGAGTCCAGCCACTGCACCTTTCCACCCAGCGAATAACTTCTTCACCGCTACTTCTCAGTTCGTAAGATATACAACTCTCACTGTTTCTTTGGATGATTATCTACCCTTTAGCTTGATTAATGAGCTCTTCAGTTGTGGATGGTTGCTTGCTGTCTGGTCGGAAAAGGAAAACTGGACAGTCGACAAAGTTGCAGGGAATAGGCGCTACACTAAACACATCATCGTCGTTGACGCACAGAAAGTGTTCAAGTCCATTGCAAAATTCTAGACGATCTGGAAGACCAGCAAACATGTAGTGCACCAGTCGAAAACCAACTTCTGCCTCGACGCAGGTGTGAAACTCTTCTGGTCGAAATCTGACTTCCGTTGTGTTACGTGAGCAATCAGCGACTGAGCAGCCCCCCATCCGGGACTGATATTTATTATCTATGTTGATGTGACATTAGCTGGCATCACCATCATTGTCCTCACCTGAACACCACAGCCGTAGCAATAGCACATTCAGGCAGGAACAGATCAGATCCTGCTCACATGACTCGCAGATGTGTTCAGGCTTGACGAACTTTGCGTTCAAGTAGCGAAGCGAAGGACACTGGTATGTAGTTTGAAAGTCGATAATGTTTACATTTTCATTACAATAAATGCTAAGCCATTTTTTGTGCTCCACCCCAGCAACAAAGATGACTTCTTCATCATATATAATTTCAGTTAAAACACCTTTAATTTTTTCATAATTTTAATGTCCGTTTTCCCAGTGTAGACCATGATAATTTTTTGTAAGCCATCTATTGGTGCATTTACTTTTTTTATCCAACTATTCCCAGTGAAATGGTGGCAGAAATCTATGTGTTGTCACTTTTCCATCATGGTAGGCTATGCTACCTCTTTAAGAATAAATCCATGTTGAGACTGTAATCCCTAGTTGTTTGCGAATATGATGACGGCCAAGATCGAACTGAGCTTATGTTAGTATTTTCACCACTTTATCGCTTGCATTGTAGATTGCCAAACTGTCGCGGATAATGAGAGCGTAGGCCTGTGTACTGGCAGGTATATTCTCTGCTGCTGTCATTTCAATGCGGCAGTCTATTACACCAGTGTTTATTCGATCGTCTTGTTTACTTATGTCAAATACACGTAGTGGAGTACTGTTCATAAAATCATCTGGTTTGAGTGTAGTCGATGCTTCGTGGACATAGTATGATTTTTGGAAATCAGCAAACATTTGGTATGCCAACATGAAAGAACCATTACTAAAATTCGTGTTGAGGTTCACGTATGGAAATCTTTCAGAGTTCAAGTATACTTTGGCATTCATTATATTGATATGATCTAACTTTGAGCGATCTGCACTTGCAGTATTCTGTCTTCTGGTCTGGAATGTTATAATTATGTAGGGTGGTTTTTCTGTAGCAATTGATGATTTAACATTCCAATTTACATTTTGAGACTGTGTAATTGCTGGACAAGTTTCCAAATGCCACGAGCGGAAAGCTACCTCTATATTCCTTCCTTTCTCGACAAACTTGAGTAGCTTTATTCTCTCTTCCATCTTTTCTTGGACATGCGGCAGCAACCAATCTATCGAATGTATAGAGAGTGTCACGATCACAGGGTATTCTGCAGTATCCAGTAAAGCATTTGTCTGAGTATTGGCTAAAATTATGACCAACTCTTGTTTAGAATTAACTATGGATGTTTTTTAATCTTCAGCAAATCCTAGCAGCGAGGAAAGATGTACACACATTTCAAATCTTCCACCTTTGTACACAGGAACTTTATAATTTGGTTCAATTCCCCATCCAGGTATTTTGGCTGCGGGTAGTTGGTTGTGTGTTAGAGACAGGTAGTTCTTCATACTAGCAGTAATTCGTACATATCTTGACTGATCAACCTCTACACCATCACAGTTAATAAGCTATTTTATTAATCATGTGAAGTACTCCATTTCTAATTATCTTCATAGTTACAGGCACATCATTTCCAGCCTTGGTTATAGTGCCTCTGAATCTCAAGTATGAGTTGCATGGTAAAGTATAAATATCTTGGTTTTGCACTGGTATTCGAAACTCAGATGACAGCTGGTATGGTCCGGGCAGGTATGGCGAATAAGCATGGAATTCAGTATTTTTAATGGAATACTCGTAACTAACGGGCTCGTCCACATTCAGTATTTCTGCTTCTATTCTTCTTGACTTTGAAGCCTAGACTCTTCAAGAACACAATATTTTTACATGTTAACACGATGGATGCTCACGACAAGCTATCTTTTGGCATGGTAGGGAGACTTGATTTTATAATATTTTTTCTAAAACTCAAGCCCATCTTTCTTCAAATGCAAGCATAATGTAATTTCTTCGTTTCTGAAATTAATCAGTTTATAGTCCTGGTCGACTATACGAACAATAACTTCCTGCACGTACTTCTCTATGATTTGCGAATAAATAAGATTTTTTGGAACTTCTACCAGCTTGATGCCAGGCGGAACAGTCGCCTCAAACTCGTGTAGTGTGTGGTTCGGTTTACCATTTAGATATGAGCCTCTTACAAGATTGCAGTTTACTTTCATAACATTCGCCGGTAAAATGTTTACAGGCAGTGTTGACTGGTGAACTTTTCCATTCTCATACACCTCATGTTCGAAACCTAGCATGGATGCTAGAGTATCGTTCTTGGTAAAGTTAATATCGTTCCTGCACAACATTTCACTTTTCAGAGTGTTTTGATTTCCTCGCAAAACAAAAGTTACGTCAGTACCTAATACTTGCTTGATATATGCTGCAATATCTTCGATTTCATACGATCCTGTTGGTACAGTAACCTCTGCAGTGATGCCATTTTTATGTAGCGAAATTTGCAGTTTGAATTGTCCACATTAGGTACAGAGAAATAAGTTTGGAAGTCTATCAGTGACCTTGACCACGAACCTTTTAAATCCAGAGCTGGAAAATACACAGAACGTAGCTCAGAGCTGTTGCCTGTCAAGATCAATGTTACAGTCATGACTGATGCAAAGTAGATCTTGTGCCAACATTGATTAATAACTAATTAAAAACTGAAGACATAAATGGCCAAAGTTCCACTGGCCAGGCAATTGCTCTTAAAAATAGTTATAACTTAATTTCATCTCGTGAAAATACTTGCGCACCTTTATGAGTGGACGAAGGTTTCCAAAACTATTGTAGTAATCAACATTGTTTCCATATTTTTTTGTAAGAGACCCAGTAAGTTCCTCGTCCATCAGCTGAATCTAAATTTATAATTTCACATTCGTTGATTCTTGGCTTTAATGGTAAATTTTCTCTCATAAACACGCCTCTGAAATTTGGTATTTGTAATTTTCTAGCAGACTTTAGTAAATCTAAGTTTGTTATGGGTCTGTCGGGTAGAATATTTAAGATTGCATCCTTCTCTTTCTGGTTCCCTTTTTACGACTTCCTCCGCCGACAGGATAAGGTCTTAGGTAAAGTCCTTTCCCGTTTTTTGACCCTAGTACAATACCTTCCATTTGCTTGTTGTGACGAAGTTCTTCCAACAGCTTGCCTTGATTTTTCGATGAATTCACTGCTTTACCAATACCACTAACTCCACCAATCAGACCACCTAGTGCTGCCAAGCCGGGTAGGAGAAATGGCAGGAAGCCTCCTTGTTTCTTGCTCACTTTCTTCTTCTTACGAGTCTTCTTTTTCATCTGATTGACTTTTTTTTTGTCAGAACGTGTGGATGCAGGATTAGATTTAATTCGAGTGTTTGTCGGTGCGGATGGACTGCACTTTATTCGCAAGCCCATTCCTCGCTCGACTTTAGTCTTCATGGTCTTGGATACTCCCCAAGCAGCTATTCACTCACCAAACTTTGAATCTTTAGATTTAACAATCTTCTTTGCCTTGTCAGCGAGAACAGAGTCAGCAGTGTGCCTATCTTCTATCTTATTACTATTAGCATAAGCTATGTCATGCTCCTTGCACGCCTTGTTCAATTCGTTAACTCCGACGTCACCACGCTCGAGCCTCTTCTTTAGCTTCGTTCCTGGCCCACAGAACTGGTATCCAGGAATATGTGTTTCGAATGGTAAATTATTTATAAGAGTATTCACTAGTCCTCTTCTGCTCTTGCCTTTCTCCTACTCCTATGAGACATCTCGATACACTGAGTTAAAAATACACAGGTACCTGTGTTTATATATTTTATTCAGTATCATTCTAGCCTGCGATACAGTACAGTTGTTAATGATGCACCTCCACTGCTGCTTCTGTGGTGAAGAATTTTCAGTCATGCGTAATGTGTTGCATTATGAAGAAACTTCATGTAAGATGAAAAATTCGAGTTTGGGATTCCAGTGCAATCACTGCCAATGCTAGTTTTCACGAATTGATAATTTGAAGAGACATAAAAAAATGTGTGGTATTGGATCTCTACTGCCCTATCTACAACAAGAACTTCAATCACCTCAGCAGCAATCACAACAATTTTCTATGCATGCTCCACACACATCTCCACAACATTCTCCTCATACAACTATGCATGCTCCTCATGTACCTCCTTTTGCTCCTACTCATGCGCCTCATGCTCCTCACTATGCTCCTCCTCATGCTCCTTCCTATGCTCCACACACTCCTCATCATGCTCCTCCTTATGCTCCTCACACTCCTCATCATGCTCCTCCTTATGCTCCTCACACTCCTCATCATGCTCCTCACGCTCCTCCTCATGCTCCTCATGTTTCTCATGCTTCTCATGCTGCTCCTCATGCTCAATTGGCATCACAAGTTGTTGGCGGTAATATACATATTGACAAGCAAGAAGTTAGTTTACCCAAACACATTACTTCCGAGGATGAAGTAACCTCTCGCGAATCTAGACATGGTCCCCTGCTTCCCAATACTGTGCATTGCATCATAGCAGGGCCATCCAACTGTGGTAAGACATGCATGTTTTTATGTTCGCTGGAGGAGCCTAATGGTGTTTGTTTCGAGAATGTGTACCTATACTCGAAATCATTACATCAACCAAAGTATCAGCAACTTGGAAAAATTCTAAGCTACGTGGATGGACTCAGGTATTTTTATTCAGTGACAATTAATCCATGGTATCACCAAGCGATGCTCTACCAAACTCTGAATTGGTGTTCGATGGTGTAACTTGCGAGAAACAGGCTCGTATCCAGGAATACTTCTGCATGGGAAGACATATGTTAGTAGATTCCTTTTACTTTTGCCATTCTTATTCACGTATACCCAAACAGTTATTGAGAGATAATGCCAACCTGCTGGTTTTGTTTCATATGGATGACTTGAACTTGAGACATGTTTAATCTGATCATGTTAATACAGATATGACTTTTGATTTATTCAAAGAGGTTTGAGCATTTTTTGGAGCGATCCTTACAGATTTATTGTAATAGCCAAATACTTTCCCTCACTTAAAGGAAGGTATCGATGCGGATTCGATCAGTTCATAAGCCTCAGTCAGTGAGAGGTGAGCTACATAATTTCAAAGTTTAGCCACAATGGCCTGAAATGTAAATTGGAAAGTTGTTTAATACCTACGGGTGATGGAAACTGTAGTGCTGTAGTAAAAAAGACTTAAAAATTTTGGAAGTACGAGAGAAGATGGAGATGCTGTTAACAAGTTGCATATTTACACACTTCATGGAGACTTGATTATTTTAGTACAAAATGTGCTGGATAGAACAATTAAAGACATTGCAAGTATGATAAATGACGTGAATGTTAAACTAGGTGTTATCCCTGTTGATATGGACACATTGCTGGACTGAAGCTTAATATAATAGAAGGGCTGATAAATGAAACTTGTGGTGAAAACAGCGTCCTGGATGAGGTGATGCAGCACCTTACTAAACTTGAAGCTTCAATTAAAACTATTGAAAACACGCTGAAATCTGCTTCTCACCTGCCTTCAGTTATAGTTTTGGATGGGAAAAAATAATAAACCAAGCTCTAGGCCACCACCTACGAAGGCCAGCATGTAAATACCCTGTCATGTCATTGTAAGTGGGTAGTACAATGTCTGACACTGTCGGTGACTTACATGCCGCGATTAAAAGTATTCACGCAAAGTACTTGACTGCTCAATGTGCTAGAATGGAACGTGATATGATTAATGAAGAAGCTTTTAAACCTATAACAGAGCGAATGGACAGTTTGAAGCTGAAACCACCATCACCCGTGACAGTGAAGAAGGATGAAGAACCTCAAACTACAGTCAAATGCAAGAATCCTCTTTATGAAATTGATGAAGATTATTTGTCTCTCTCTGAGTGGAAACAGAAAATGGAACAAAGCACAATACTTCATGATTACTTGACAAACTCACGGTCCAAAGATATGGCATATGGAGTATACAAGCAAAATAAAAAGTATTTCTTGGGAAATAAGCAAATTTTATTCTTGCCCAGTAATTACATACAAGTAGAGTCTGTCGTAATGAAGCCAGCTTTTGGACTTTACGAATTACTGTTTGAAAATAATCCTGGCAATTATTTGCAAGGTGCCCTGGAACAGTACAAACAACTTTTGAAACTTATGAGTGCTCATTTGAAGAATAACGATCCTACCAGCAATGAATATATGGATGAAATGCACCAGAAGTTTAACATTATTTCCCAGCTATCCCCAGATGTAGGGACTGCTATAGGTTCTTGTCTCGACCTAGGTAAGAAAACAGAAGATGGACGGCGACCAGAATACGCTTACTGGAATAATGTTAATGAAATTGTCGACTGACTACATCTACTAGTTGCTTCTCAGCAAGCAGGAAATAATTCTCAAACAAATGAAATATCTAACATAATAGAAGAACTGCGTGAAGACTGCTACATAGAATGAGTCGACAAAATATTGCTAGAGAGCTGCACAAGCCTGCAAGACGAAGTTATCCTAGACGTAAAGTACAGATGTTTGGTTTACAGGACTTGTATCAAGCTAACTTGGTTGAAATGATTCCTTATGTTCGTAAGAGTAAAGGCTACAAGAACATGCTGACTGTTATTGACTGCTATAGTAAATATGCATGGGCTGTCCCTGTAAAAACTAAGAGTGGCAGGGATGTAAAAAATGCAATGAACATTGTTTTAAGTGACAAAGGTTCGCCCTAGAATCTGCATACTGATCTCGGTAAAGAATTCTACAATTCATCATTTCAAGCACTGTTGTCACGACATAAAATTAACCATTACTCTACTCACAGCTGTCTTAAGGCCAGTATCGTGAAAAGATTTAATCGTACTTTGAAGAATGAAATGTGGGAACAGTTTTCAGCACAGGGAAGCTACAAGTGCATGGATATATTGCCGAAGCTAGTGTCAAGATATAATCATAAAATACATCGGACCACGAACATGAAGACTGTTGATATCAAGGACAACTCTTTGCTACAAACTGTTTACAAAATGAGAAGAAACTGGACCTGTACAAACCTAAAGCAAAGGTTGGAAACTATGTAATAATATCATAGTGAAGGGGACATTTACTGAAGGCTACATACCAAACCGGAGCACTGAAATATTTGAAGTGGTCAAGATTCGTCACTATGAATCAAGGACCTACTACCTAGCATACATGGAAAGCAAGGCTATTCGAGGCGGTTTCTACGATGAAGAAATTCTGGTTACCAAGTATCCAAACACATACTTACTCGAGAAGGTTTTGAAGAAGAAAGGAAATAAAGTGTTGGTTAGGTGGCTAGGGTTCGATACAAGCCATACCAGTTGGATTCAGCAATCAGACATTGCACATAAATAAAGCTAACTACACTTGCTTTGTATAAAGGAATGAACTTTTGCTTCTCATTTGTGACCTGTGTATAGAGAAAAACTGTTGCAAGAAATTAATTTCACACCTGCAATTTTTTTTATGAGTTATTATAAAAGAGAAAAAAGTAAATATATACCAGGTTTAGTAATTCTTAATTATCAGTCAAGATGGAAGAGGCATCGTGTAATGACGAGTCTGCAAGTGAAAACGAAACTGAAATTTCTGGAAGTTTACTCTGCTACATCAAGTGTCATTTCGCTCGTCTATGCACGAGAATATTGGACATTGGTTCTGATAAATTCAGTAACTTTTGCATGTAAAAGATGACCTGCCACTGACTCCTCGAGAATTGTAAATAATTATTGTATAACTTATATTTGAATAATTTTCAATAAATTATTTTCTTAAACTTAACATTGTGCTAGTGAGACATTATTTCACGTGCCTGACATTACTTTTTTCTTAAAAAAGCATCAGATGCAACAGTCCTTGTACATTCAATCAATATTTTACATAGCACACTATCTGCAAAGTGTTACTAAAAAGGTTTTAATATTATCATAATTGAAATAATAACGAATGGATAGTATGACTGTGGTGACATAGCTCTGTGTATAATACATTAAGGCCTTGGTGGTACTCACAATTTTTTTATGTAGTAGCTCAGATGTCGAGTTCTTGTACACACTTATTTGAATAATATGAAAATGATTTAATTGCCCGCTTTGAGGTTTCGTGCGTGCATTTAGTCAAGGTTTTCTGAATCATATAAACATGACTCAGTTGCCCGCTTTGAGGTTTCGTAGGATAGAAATAGTTAATACTATTTAATATATGCTCAATAAAGTTATTTTTGTATATATACGCCATTTAACCTTGTCCTGTCGTCAATGCACTCGTAGTTCGGTGGGCTAGGGCACATGTCTGGTAACACAAAAGTTGCAAGTTCGAAACCAACACCTGGCGAACTAAGAATGTTCAACTTGCAAAAAATGTCATAGAAGGTCAACTCTCCCATATACAAACACAAGCAACTCTTACATCAATAGCGATACTAGAGCACTCTATAAGACAGCGATGTAGATATTGGAACAAACATGGCGGCACCCAGGAAACAAACTGCTACACTAGCGTCGCCTAGTTACCAATGATGGAAACAAACATGACCTATCCAGCAGACGATGACTCAGGGAAATTTCGAGGGAAAAAATCCCTCCTGCAGGGAAAAATTCCCTCAAATAAGTGACTACTGGAAACAAGATGGAGGATACAACAAGATGGACGACATGATGTGACATGACATGACTTTACATATTACATAACATAAGACATAACATATGACTTAAAATATGGCATAAGACATAACATAAGACATAGCATATGGCATAAGACATAACATATGGCATAACATAATACATTATGTGACATGATATGACATATGATGTGACATGATATGACATAATGTGACAGTGTAGCATGATATGACATAATGTGACATGATTTGACATGACATGTGACAAAATGGCCACTGTGCACAACAAAATAGCCGACATTATGTAATCTAAGATGGCGGCAGATTGATACAAAATGGTGACGGGTTGGTCCAAGATGGCGGCGGCTGATCCTGTGCTCCTCAGCCTGAAGCCTGTGTTTCAACTTCGCCATCATCCTACTACTCTTGTAGTTTTTGTGTTAGAATTGAACGTTCGCATGCAGCTTTTAAATGAATTCGAACCCAGAACCTCCTGGAATGTAGACCTGAGGAACAAACAATTGCGTCACGTAACGTCGAAATTATTCATGAAAGTAAATTTCAGTTTAAAAAACTAACTCTTTGTGTCCTGGTCTCATAGAGGTTGTACAATTCCATGACTCGATATGTAACTGTAGAGTGAAACTCCTGTGTAAGATATTTCTCGCTGCTCGTACTTGCTTTTCGGACAGTCTGCCTTGTACGTTTACAAACTTAGTTTTGCTCTTAATAATCCAGTTATCTTATAAAGTAAAGAAAATTTAATATATTAAAATATATATATATAATATAAAATACATAAGCACCACTCTGATGCGAGGGTGTCGAATTTCGAAATATTTTAAATTCACATCTTAGGCATTTGTATAAGTATAAAAAAGAAGTGCAAATCACAATGGTAGCCGGTTCAGTCAAATTAAATTCGATTATCATTAGAAAACGCATATGACCACTGCACAGCACTGAGAGTTCGAATTTCGGAAAATCTAAAATACCATTCTGCGATCATTTCTGTAATCATCTCGACGAGCTCGATATATATCGAGGATTTATCTAAAACATACAAGGTCTTTCCACCTCCTAAGAGAGTGAATTTCAAGAAAACCACTGAATCATGTTTTAAAATACTGTATTGGTGTTTCGTGGATGTGAAAAACAAACAAACAAACAAAATAGCCCGCTGATCTCAAGATATATCGAAAATTAATTGAAAACACATTTCACCACTTTTCAACCCTTTTCAACTCCTTAGGTGGCGAATTTCAAAAATGCGTGAAATTATTTTTCAGGTATTTAGTTAAGTATCAAACTTTATAAAAAAAAAATAAAAAATACGTTGCTATATGAAAATTAATGTGATCGATCGATCAATTGAAGCCGAATTCGGAATATATATTTTAATTAAATCTAAAGTACAGAGCACTTCGATATCTGGATTGGTTCGATATATATATGGAGGAATAATCGAAAACGCATTTCACGTATTTCCACTCACTTAATTAAAGAATTTCAAAATTCTTAGATTCCTGTAATATATATTTGTATACGTAAAAAATCGAAGTAAAATTCACGACGATAGTCAATTGTGTTTCTGTGATATAGACGATTCATAAAAAAAAAACACATTTTGCCTCTTTTTACTGCTTAGGGTCGAATTTCAAAAAATCCCTACAACTGCTTTTTGAGTATTTACGTAAATAAAATTTTCAGGTGAAAACCAAATCTCTATCCCGAAGGATTAGATGGATATCGACAGTAGATCGGAAACACATTTAAGGTCTTATGACCCCCTCAGATGTTGAATTTCGTAAAGTCTTTAAATTGGCTGATATGTATTTGTATGTGTGTCCTATTAAAGAAAAATCATGACGATAGGTCGACGGGTTCGAGCTTTATCGACGTTTTTTTCGGAAATTCATTTCATCCCTTTTCACCCCGCTAGGTGTCGAATTTTGAAAATTCTTTTGTTAGTGCTTGCCTACGACCTGAGGGGAAAGCACACAAGAAATGTCACGGTTCAGGTCTAGTGGTTCGGGCTGCAGTTTTATATGTCAGACAATGTTCTCCTTTATATACAGGATGTTTCTTAAATTAAATAGGGGGAAAAACTTCACATGCGTGTTCGTCTCGAAATAGAAGACGAAAACATGTTATGCACTATCCACCTAAATGTAATATAAGGGGAGTTATGAGCCCCCAAATATCAAATTTCAAAACCGTATTTTCCCAAAATATCGGAAACTAATTGACATATCAATACAATATTTTCAGCATTGCTTAATGCTATTAGGATCTTCAAACCAGCAGCAATGTCTGGTTGATACCTTCCTCCCTTATGAAAATATCGGTGGTGGCTACCCTCTAATTGCATACAACTTTGTCAACGTCAGGATATGTGAACAATTTAAGACGGTGTATTGTGTAATAAGACCTGTGTGACGAAAAATGTCCTCTTGTTGCAACTGTCTAGGACCTATCATTTTCGTGTAAAACGCACACAAAGGTTCGGTCGCTGCTACAGAGGGCCAGGAAGGAACTGTTGGAAACGGAGGTACTGTAATGTTTGAGACGTACGACATAAGAGTGTGAACATGAGTGGACATTTCTGTAACTAACAGTTGTATTATTGTTCACATATCATTTTGCAAAGTATTTCCTGCAACATTGTTATTATTCCGATACCTTGCATAAATGCCATTTACATACCGCATGAATTTGTGATTCATCACGTTCGTACTTGTCTGAAAAATGTTACACCAATTGACATAAACAAACAATATCTTCAGCATTGCTCATGGGGTCTTCAACCCTACCGCAATAGCCGGTTGATATCCACCAGCCTTACCACAATACGTAGTAGGGGTGGCTTCCCTCTAATGGCATAAAACGTTGTTACCATCGGAATATTTGAACATTTGGAGATGATTTATTATGAAATTAGGCAATTCATAAAACATACTATTCTCCGTTCACTCTAAGTTGAGTTCTGAAGTAAACATATAACGTAATATCATTGTATTTCGCTAGCTTATAATTGGCTAATTTGTGCATCGCACCGACGTACTATTTCCAACCGACAAAAGTGTGTACAGTCGGCATCATAGGAAACAACGCAGTATATATTAAAACAATATTGCGTGAAAATTTCGTATGTGTTATCAACATAGGGAAACAAATATTACATAAAAACTTGATAAAATATTGAAATCATGTGCAATTACAGTATATTTCGAAATTTAATTGAAATTGTCAAGTCATGACTAACGATTGTATTCGAATATTCTGGTATTAACGTAACGAAAATTTGGTACTACATACAGAAAAACAGTTGTCAACAAAATTAGTGATTAAACTTACTGTAAAGCCCTGCTAGATTATTTTGTACTTCGTTTTTGAAAAATTACATTTTATAAATCACCAAACAATCTGTCGATACTTCACGATACATTTTTTTTATATAAAAGAATGCTATGCGAGATTTTTATTCTTGCCTTATAAACATCACCACAGCTTGTTTAGTAATGAAGACATATATCCACGTTTCGAAAACCATGCAAGACATTTTCACTGTTCACGTCCACCATCACATAACCTAATCCGCAAGCGACATAAAAATAAACCGACGCGAGGACGGAACAAATTAGATCAAGGAACTTTGGTTCGGACCACTAAACTTTTGGTATTTTCAGAGTATCGTACGTCTCTAATTACTGGCAAGTGTACCAAGAAACTCGTACGTTTAACAGTACTGTAATGCGTCGGGCGATACTTAATGAAGATGACGTTACTTTGCCGTCATCGTTGACCAAAGATCCTGGTCATGGCACCATAAATGTGACGGGTCTCATGTGCCATCCAACTATACTTGCCAACAATACACCCAGCCCTGAGTTACAGTACAATAACAGTTAAGCTGCCAATGATAATATTAAATTTAAATTAAAACACAAAGTTGCCTCAGCCTAAACAAACCAAATTAAATACATATAAAATTTAACAATTTCAAAACTGATACAGATAAAAGCCAAACAACTGTCAACAATACCTCAAAGTTATTATATAGATAATAGCAAATTTATTAAGTCAAACATAAGGAAATAATAAAATAAAAACAAGACATGAAATAATAATGGCCTAAGTGGTGGGTGGACCGCCTCACAACCCCCCACTTGACATGCAGAGGTTGTCCCCACAATCCTCTGTGTGTCAAGTACAGAGTACAGACCTGCAGGTTATCACAAACACAGTAGACAAAATACCTTTTAAAAAAACTGAAAAAAGCATCACATTACAGCAACGAACAATTCAACAGCAAAGCATGTAGCATAGAAACATCATTAAAATCACCAAAAAACAGAATCATTACAGTTAGCACAGTAACATTGAAAAGAACAGCAACAAATTTTGCACTCAACAATTTACAATATGAACATCTGCCAAAATACCCCTCAAAGAAAACAAAACAAAGAACATTACATTACAACTGAAACCATTAAATACCAACATCATATCATACTATGTACTCTTATCAAATTTTCAAATTTACACAACTGCATTGCCAGAAAAAATCCCAAACAAACATCACCGCAACTCATATCAAACTTAACTATGTGTACATGTCGGCAAATAACACTGAGTACACAGCAAAATCCAAACAAAACACAACATTATTACTTCAAAATCCTCTAACTCGACATCAATCAGCATTCTAAAGCAAATCACAAATCAAATATTATTAGCAAAAACTTTACTTTATCACTTCATAAGGAAAAGATAACGTCAATAACAATCTGTGTTAGGTCATCTTGAACCTGGCTTTGAAACACACCAACTCCACAACAATTTAGAAAACCAGCACACTCTTTGAACAACGACGAAGTGACAATCAAATACTATAACATAAACTCAGGTGTACCCATTGGACAACGACGAGGCACCATGCAAACAATTCAAAACATATATGGCGCTCCCTTCGGAACAACAACGGAGTGGCATCCACACAACAAAATATCAATACTATATAATCAGGTATGCCTATTGGACGACGACGAGACATCCTGCTCAAAATTAAAAATCACCTGAATAACGTGTGCTCAAAACCAAAGAGCCAAATCACGGCCACTGAAAAGAAAGGTGACCTAAGTCAGAGAGTTACAGACAGTTAATTAAAATAAAAGCTCATATCTCACTGAAACATCAAAACTCAAAACTTTACTGTAAGAACTTACACTAGAACAAACAACAATTATGTACTCAGTGCTAAATTAAATGTTACTTTGTGTGCAAAATACTAAATCTCAAATCTGAGTTATGGTCCTGCCAACAACCACAACAAAGAGAAAAACCAAATACAAACAAACACATCTGCAAAATAAAAATAATTACGTGTCAAAAGTGTACAAGTATGTTGTTTCAAAAGTGAGTTACTAACAGGCAGTAAAAATCTCAGTTGCGGAATGCATGCTCTGATAATTCACTTTCACCCAGTGACAAGTAAAAGTATTAGAAAAACGGTTAAAAATCTAAATATAGCAATTCCTGGAACTGAGTAGGCACACCTGTGCCATCGAACTACACTAGCCAACAATACACCCAGCCCTGAGTTACAATACAATAACAGTTAAGCTGCCAATGATAATATTAAATTTAAATTAAAACACAAAGTTGCCTCAGCCTAAACAAACCAAATTAAATACATATAAAATTTAACAATTTCAAAACTGATACAGATAAAAAGCCAAACAACTGTCAACAATACCTGAAAGTAATTATATAGATAAGTGCAAATTCAAAAGTCAAACATAAGGAAATAATAAAATAAAAACCGGAAACAATAAAGGCCTAAGTGGTGGGTGGACAGCCTCACAGTACGTCAGTCGTTAAATAACTCGTGAACCAACTGTACGGTCGTGTCGTCCGCTAACCATAATTATAGTAATAAATATATTGCGTCGTAGATTGTGTTTGCAACGTCTGTATATTTGAGATATTTGTTAATAAAACTCTCTCATTAAGTGAGAAAGGGGTAAATTTATGTGTGCAGGACAGATAACAAAGATCTATTTCTTATGCAAGATCACAGTGCACGGCGGTCGGCAGCCAATGAACATGTTTGTTTATAATTTGCTTCGTTTATCCTAAAACTCAACTAAGAGTGAACGGAGAATAATACAACATTATCGTACAAGACCGCGTTTATTACTTGGCCTGCCCTCAGGGGGTACCTGCTGCAAGACACTACATCAATAACATGCACCAAGCTGTTTATGAATGCAATGTAGCAATATGGAACAACATATGGCACCTAGGGCCCATTTAACAAGGCCTCCTGTATGCGTATTCTTCCATACACACAGATCGTCCATGGCTCACGTCAGTCACATGTCCAGTGAAACACGTGACTATGCCAACTGTCGACTCATGTATTGAGTCAGTGTTGTCGGTAGTGCAACCAATGGTGGTTTAAGTTTTTTTTTACCGTCGTTGAAAGAACGTTTTCTGTGGAGACTACAACAATGCCTGTTTATTCGTGTCGTGAACAAGCGGACATGATTTTCGTGTATGGTCGTGCCAACGGTGATGGTAGACTAGCGAAGCGATTGTATGGCGTTAAATATCCAAACAGAGCACAGCCAACACATAAAACCTTTGCTTCGTTGTTTCGCCGACTTGCAGAGACAGGAACATTGAATGCGAATACAGGTGATCGCGGGCGACCCATGACACGTCGTACCCCTCGATTAGAAGAGCGCATCCCCGCCAAGATTGACGCCGATGCAGGTGCCAGCGTCAGGGACGTCGGGGCAACGTTACATGTTGGCCACACAACAGTGTGGAGAGTACTTCATCAACAGCTCCTGTACCCGTACCATGTCCAGCGCGTGCAAGGCCTTACGCCTGTCGACTATCCAGCGCGACTGACATTCTGCCAGGGGTTCATTCGTCAAAGTCAGATGGCAGCCTTCGTGTCATCCATTTTGTTTACAGGTGAAGCAAAGTTTGGGAGATATGGCATCACTAACTCCCACAACACTCATCAGTGGCCAGCCGAAAATCCACATGCGGCCAAGTGTAGTCGACATCAGCAGCAATATAGGAACAATGTGTGGGCTGAGATTGTGGCTGATTGCCTGGTGGGGCCGTATGTATTTGCCACCTCGTCTAACAGGTGAAGTGTATAGGGACTTCCTCATCAATGCTTTGCCATCCTTGTTAGAGGATGTGTCCGTGCTTGTACGCAGAAGGATGTGGTTCATGCACGACGGAGCTCCAGCACATTTTAGTCGTAATGTACGCACTGTGTTAGATGCAACGATTGATCGCAGGTGGATTGGCCGATCTGGTCCCATTGCATGACCCCCACGTTCATCGGGCCTAAACCCGTTAGACTTTTATTTGCGGGGCCATGTCAAGAGTCTTGTCTATTCAGATCCGATAGACGATGCGGAGACGTTACGTCGCCGGGTATTTGAGGCATGTGAAACGGTTCGTGGCCAACCAGGCATTTTTGACCGTGTGCGCAGATCCATGATGCGACGTGTTCGTGCATGTGTAGTTGAACGGGGTGGTCATTTTGAACATTTTTTGTAATGTTTGTCTACATCACGTAACAGAGCTGTATGAAACAGTAATGACTATGTAAGTTGTCCCAGAGTGGCCAGGACAAACATGTGCATGTTATTGATGTAATGTCTTGCAGCAGGTGCCCCCTGAGGGCAGGCCAAGTAATAAACGAGGTCTTGTACGATAATGTAGTAGTAGTATGTCTTATGAATTGCCTAATTTCTTAATAAATCATCTCCAAATGTTCAAATATCCCGATGATAACAACGTTCTATGCCATTAGAGGGTAGCCACCCCTACTACGTATTGTGGTAAGGCTGGTAGATATCAACCAGCTATTGCGGTAGGGTTGAAGACCCCATGAGCAATGCTGAAGATATTGTTTGTTTATGTCAAGTGGTGTATCATTTTTCAGAGAAGTACGAACGTGATGAATCACAAATTCACGCGGTATGTAAATGGCATTTATGCAAGGTATCGGAATAATAACAATGTTACAGGAAATACTCTGCAAAATGATATGTGAACAATAATACAACTGTTAGTTACAGAAATGTCCACTCATGTTCACACTCTCATGTCGTACGTCTCAAACAATACAGTACAGTGCCCGCACGCTAGGAAAGGTCTTCAGCGAGATGCGTAGCAGGCGTAAACTGGTACGTTCTGCGCAGCAACCCGCCCCACATTTCCCCTCCCAACTGCTAAGAGGGGGAATGACGGAGGCCAGCTGCATGTCGTAAACACCATTCAAAAAACATATGTATGACTGTGGCAGCCAACTTACCTACTGTAACTCT
>PNEQ01077903.1:0-28664 GCA_003012365.1 Medauroidea extradentata
TATATATATATATATATATATATATATATATATATATATATATATATATATGAACTGCTCAACTGTTCAGAGGTCGGGGTTGGTGTTGCACGGACTCTAGCTGTGTGCTGTAAGGGCGTGGTTCGCTTGTTTTCGCCTTCTGTGGCCTCGTCGTGCCTAGCCTTTAACGCCAACGACCTGAGTAGTAGCTACGAGTCGTATCTCCCCACACCCAACAAGCGACAAACTTGCCACGCCCTAGTCGTGACGAAGAACATAAGCAGTTCCATAGAACAACTGACTGTCGCTACCTCTCTCTCTCTCTCTCTTCGTCCAAGATACCTTTCACATACCAGAGACGTAGTTTGACCACAGAATATTTAGGAATACAGAAACGAAATAGCCGGTAGGACGGCGAACTAAGAACAAAATGGCTTCACTGGCCAGCAACATTGTGAAAACGCCTACAGTCAGTTAGTAGGGACGGGAATTTTTTGTGAAAATGTTTTTGCCCCACTTTGTTTCAGTGTCTTACGTGTACACCTGCAGCTCAACTTCATGGCTATTGACAGAATGTTTATGTGCATAGTCGTTATTCATTTGACTGTGCCAATCAGTACACGGATAACTGTGACACATTACGTCTGTGATTTGCAGGTTCAACCTCAAGACGCTGAATGTTACGGCATCCAATCACTGACAACAAAGCAGAGATGCAGGTGCGCACGTACGGCACTAAAACAAAGTGTTGCAAAAATATTTTCGCGAACTTTCCTACCTCTATCAATCAGAGTAAGACGGCTACTCTGCTAGCTGGCAGCCAGGCCAATAGGAAACCTGCCGTACATGCACGCGCCAGACATGGGGCTGATATCAACATCCTCGGGCAGCCAATAAGCGGCGAAGTTCGTCCGTATCAAATGAACCGTAGGGAACATTGTTTTTCGCGAAAAGAATTTCGGCCCAGTTTGTTTGTGCGCCTTACGTGCACGTCTGCAATTTTGCTTCATGGCTATTGGCAGCTAGTCATTATGAAGAGCCGTGTCTCATTTGACAGAGCCAATTATAAAAAACGCTCCTGCAACAACACACGTCTGTGATTTGCCAGTAGAGTCTCAAGGCTCGTGAGAGTTAAAATATCCAATGACTGACCACGAAGCAGAACTGCAGATGTGCACGTAAGGCACCGAAACAAAGTGAGGCTAAATTGTTTTCGTGGAAAATAGTGGTCCCTAATGAACCGCCACGTCATTTCACGTCTGTGCTTTGACCATGCTTTGACTTTCATTTCCATTTTTCCTCCCGACCGACATTGCTGCTAAGGCGTCCCGGGTTCAGTTCTTGGTGGAGTCGATCCAGATTGCGAGAATTGTGCCGGACAGTACCGTCGGTTGATGAGTTTCTTCCCCTGTACGGTGGACATATCTTGTGTAGCGTGGCTCAACAGGGATGTTTTGACTGGGACTGCAGACACATGCAAGTGGGGTTGGCGTTCTAGGATCGAATGTAAGCGACTCACTTCTATTAGCTTGTCTTAATCTCCAGAAAATACAATCAGTTCTCAATGTGGTATTTGCTGGCGTGATGTGTCATTTTAAGGGCCGTATGAACACCATGTAAATAATAAGATTATTTAAAATGGACATAAAAAATGCAGTCTACCCTAACCAAAGTTACATTCGAATGTAGTCTAAAGTACTACGACCATAGAGTATTATTAGTTGAGAAAATTAGTCACCCCATTAAAAAGTATTTTCAACTAAACATAGAGACAGCTTTTTGCTAAAAACAAAACATTTGATCGACATAACATGGTATTTGTCTTTAGTGAAGCAAATGTGTTGCTAATTGTTGATATAACATTTGTTTGGATAAAAAAATATATTTTTTAAAATTAATTTTAGTATGTTACACCTGGTATCTACTTTCAGCGAAAATTGTTACGTTTTAGTGAATGTGTTGGTATAGTTAGCTTAATGATACCGTAACACTGCAAATTGGTTCTTTGACATGATTATGTGAATGCGCTGCATGCTACAATTTTTTCATAAGAGGAAAATGTAGTCACTAGCAACAGTAACGCCTAACATTAATGCGTACTAAATAAAATTACGAATTTCCTACTTAAACGGCGTTAAGGCCTCCATACCTGCGAGTCCTGGAAAGAGATATGTTAGGCATTTGTACGTTATATTATATTATATGCTATTCTGTACCCGTAGAAGCTACATATATGCCACTATTTACTTTTTTGTTCTTTTCGATGCTCTCCATATTTATGTAGGCTTTCTTTTTTCAAGTGCCCTGAAAACTACGAACAAGATAGTATTTTGGTGCCCAAAAAACACTTGAAAGAACCCATCCTCAAGTTATTTTCTCACATTTTTTTTTTTCATGTGTAAAGAGCCGTATGTAGAAGCAGGTCGCGGAAATCAACGTGGCAACACTGCAGTGAAGGAGGATTTTAAAATGTGTTGTGAACTCTCCATTGGCAGCAGCTTTCCCTGATTGGCCGGTATGTAGGACAAAAAACGCATAAGGGAGAGTCACTGCTGTTGGAAAGCTCAAACCGTTATTAAAACGACCCTTCTTGGCAGATTGCCATTTCTGAGGCCGCGTCGTTCTTCTACAGTAGACTATGTCCTGCAGCCATAGTTTCTTTTTCTTAGCATTTAAAATGTTTTTGTATAGGCGTGATATTGTGAAAGATGACTGAAGCTCCACGTAATACAATCCTACACTTTGCGGACTGCATATATTTTCTTGAGATCAAGACACGATAGTTGCGTGTATAAATCACTTAATTGGACGCCAGGGTCACAGAATACTTAGGAATACAGAAGTGGAATACTATGTAGAACACAGTCACACACACACACACCAGCAAAATGGCCGAAATGCCTACCGCCAATCTGCGTAAGGCGGCTGCCCTGCTAGCCGACAGCCATAGGCCAATGGGAAACGTGCGTACACGCAGCAGCCAAACATATATGGGGCTGGTGACAGTAGATTCGGGCAGCCAATGAACGGCGAAGTTTGCCCTATCAAACTAGCCGCCACATCATTTCGCGTCTGTGTTACTATTTAGCCTGTGTCAGTATTACTGCTCTTCATTCCCACACACCACCGATCTATTGGTTCGCTCCACATACACCACGCCCACTGTCATATGCGACGTTCATTATTGGCCTGGCTTCAATCAAATGGTAGAGACAGTGGAAGATTGTGGAAATATTTCCTGTCAACGTGTTCTGAAAATCATTGTAGAGTTCTGCACCTTGTATGGTTGGCAGATGTTTGGTGTTGATGTTCACAAATGAATCACAGACACCCAGTCGTAACGCGCATCAGAATTAGCACTAGCTTAGTCAATTGGGCTCATCAGTATAAAAAATATGGCGTTTGAAATGAATACACTATAATCTAGCAGTCAACTTTCCCCACTATAAATCACCATTAATACCATTGGTAGGGCCCGGTAATTTTCGCGAAAATATTTTTGCACCACTTTGTTTCAGTGCCTTACGTGCACACCTGCAGCTCTGCTATGTGGTCAGTGATTGGATGCCGTAACAGCCAACGTGTGGAGGTTAAACCCGCAAATCACAGACGTGATGTGTGGCAGTTATCCGCGTACTGATTGGCATAGTCAAATGAATAACAACTCTGCATAAAAACACTCTGCCAATGATCATGAAGTTGAGCTGCAGGTGTGCACGTAAGGCACTGAAACAAAGTGGGGCAAAACTCTTTTCGCGAAAATTACCTGGCCCTAACCATTGGGTATCTCATTAACAACGTCCCAATCAAAAAGTTCGAACACGTGCAACGTTATTTGCCTTCTATCATGTTCATTTCAACAGTATAACCAAATATATTTAATTTTTTACTAAGGTTAATAGAACGTGACTGTATAGTTTTGTAAGGTCGTGGTAAACACTAGCGATACAAAAACGCTATATCCGTGTAATGTGTTTCTTTATTAGCTTGTATATTAGTAACATAGTTTTACCCGAGCTAGACTCGAGCTTAATCCCCACTGAGATAATCACTGTCCATGGTCTCGCCAGAAGTCTGAGGTAGGCCATGCCCTCAAGTTACTCGGCCTAGCAGCTTGCTCTAAACTTACAGCTGATGAAGAAGTTTTGCAGCTGACATTCCCCTGTAAGCGCTCACCTCAGACGAGAGTTTAGCTGCGATCTCTACGTACAGAGAGAACTGCAAGAAAAAAAGCTGCTCGCAATTATAAACCGTTACAAGGTCACGCTCCGAACTGGTTTGGTACGTAGCGAAAGGCTGTTTCTTTTTTGCGCTAGTGCCAAGGCAATGTTGCAGAAACCAACGAACTTTATCCTACTAGAACCATCTGCACAGATTATTAAACTGTTTCCCCTCCCCTCCAATTATGGTATGCAGGGTAAATACTTGTAAAAATTTATTGAAAACGTGACAATGTTAACTCATAACTCACCTTCTTAAGGGCGTTCAAGTGTGGAAAAATCATAATTTTATATTTGTATAAAATAGGGTTAGATTCGTAGACACTAGTTGAGAGTACATTTTCCTCTTACGAAAAAATATTGGCTTAACTAGTTTTCCCATAACGTCAGTTCAAATTCAAAATTTGCATATTTTTTCTTCATGCAAAACTTGAAAACCAATAAACATAATGACATGGAAAAAATCACATCAAAACTACATGCCACAGTGTACAGCTTGAAACATATAGAAATCCATTACATAAACATTTTGTATTTTAAAAAATTTAATGAAAAGTAATAAAAATTAGCAAATTTTAGAAGTACAAAATTTTTTTGTAAAGGGTTTCTATATGCTTCAAACCGTAGACCGTGGCATGTAGTTTTGATGTGATTTTTTTTCCCATTATGTTTACTGGTTTTCAAGTTTAGCATAAAGTAAAAAAAATGCAAATTTTGACTTTGAACTGACATAATGGAAAAACTGGTTAAATTTTGTTCGTAAGAGGAAATTGTACTCTCAAGTATTGTCTACAAAACTAACCTATTTTATACAAATATAAAATTACAATTTTTCCACACTGGAACACCCTTAAAGCTATGTTTAAAGGTTTTTTTCTTTTCTGAAATAAATTAAGAAAAGCCCTACTTCACTTTAGTTTCAATGTACAATGTCTTAATAAACGTTTAAACATGCTGAAAACTTAAACATACATCGCAGTTGGTTACAAATCAAAAAAGTATTTTGAACATATTTGCTGCAAAAGTGTACGTCCAAGGTACTTCTTTGATTTGTAACTTACCCTTACTTTAAGAATCGTTAAAAATAACATTGCTGTGGATGTATAACTTACGTAGCCAAATAAATTTTACTTCATACTATATATCATCACACATGCAACATATCAAAGTATTTTCAGAACTATTCAACAACTGGTGAGTGAGCACTGGCATATTTGTAAAGTAAGCAATAAAACTGATGTGTTTTCAGTTTCGTTTCCTTTTAGTTATTCCTTTACATTTACAACTTCCATTCTACAAAACACTTTTTTGTTTCTCCTCCTTGTCCATAGAGTCTACACTTACATAGAATTCAGTACTTTCCAATCATTTCCTCCCTTCAAAGATCAAGTCTCACAGGTGGTTTGATAATGCGACCGTATCGAGTATATTTTAACTTGTTTATCGGTGATGTTGTTGAACACGTCACTCAAGTGGTCTTCGATGCTTGGGTTGTAGAGTGGTGAGACTGAGTGGTGAGACTGTGTGCTCAACTGGAACATAGGATTCCGATATATTGGTAGGCTTCATCTTCTCAATGGGATACTGGTTGAGGTGAAACCGGTGTCTTCTTAATCTTCTACCTCCCGTGTCAACAATGTAAGAGAGTGGTTCTGTCGAGGGTCTGACGATAATGCCTGGTCGTCTAACATCTTTTACCCACACTGAATCCCCCGACTTTAAGGACTTTAAGAGCTGAAGTGGACTAACACTATGATGACGTTCATAATTTATTTTGTACTGCTGCCTGTAGTTCTTCTCTTTTTGATGAAGAAGTGTATTGCTCGGCTTCTCATCTAAATTGTTTGGCATCATTGGCATAATTTCCCTCAGACGTCTTCCAAATAATAGTTGTGCTGGACTATACCCATTCGAAATAGGTGTTGCGATACGATAGTAAGGTCAAGTATGGGTCCTCTTTGTTTATCTTTAACAAACTCTTGGCTATTTTTACTGCTGCATCTGCCGTTCCATTGCTTTGATGAAAATGGGGACTGCTCCTGGTTACATGAAACCCATATTTCTTAGAGAAGTTTAGATATTCAGCATTTTCTGACACTATAAATTGAGTTCCGCTGTCTGTTCTAAAATCTAACGGAATGCCAAAGAGACTGAAAGTAGATTTACACTTTTCGATTACGTCTTCTGAATTCAGTCTTTGAAGTGTGTAGATGTCGAAATGTCTTGAAAAACAATCTGTTATTACAATAAACCATTTTCCTCCATAGCCGACTTGAACAAATCCAAGGCAGCTGATTCCCATGGTGTATTCGGCGTAGTAGGCCTACGAGGGAGAAGAGGTTCATACATAGCCTATTATATCTGTTTTCCGAACAATTTTTGCACTGGTAAATCATCATGGCGATATCTGAAGACATTCCAGGCCACCAAAGATATTGCTGTACTCGTAGTCTGCATTTGGTAATTCCCATGTGTCCTGAATGTATTTGGTGAAGCATGTCTTCACGAAGATATCTTATGGGTTTATAATTTACGTAGCCAAATAAATTTTACTTCATGCTATCTATAATTACACATACAACATATTAAAGTATTTTCAGAACTGGTGAGTGAGCACTAGCATATTAAATACCAATGTTTAATAATAAAGCAGTTACGAGTTTCTATCAATGTTTTGTACTATACCAAGAGGACATTATTAACATTAATTTCTTCAGCAGCTGATACCTCCAACTGTAGAATATACTTTTGTTTTGACTATTTAGTAGTCCTATCTCCATGTTTTCACACACACATTTTAATATCATTTTATGTATTTGTAATTGTTAGTCACGTAGCGTGAAATCCTATTGTATAGTTCTACATAAAATTCCGATGAGTTTTTATACTTAAACGGTTTCATGCTTAATCATTTTTAATTTCTATCTTAATGCATAATTTTTAGTGATTTTGGTTTAATAACGGAATAAATGTGTTATATTTCGTGCTGTAATAAGATGTTCAATGTACTAAAATATCTTATACATGAACGGTGTTGTGGCGTGTTAATGTCATGTAGAGACGAGTTATCAGAGAGAAACATCCCGGCAATGTAGTGCCTTGCGCTTAAAGGCTAGGGTAAAACGTGATTTGCCTGCTGTATCGCTCTTAGGATTCCGCAAGTCCATGATACGCGCTTTAAATTAATCGCAGTGTTCTATTAATGTTAACAGATATTATTCCGCCTACGCATTTTGTGCTAATTTACGAAGATAAAGCATACTCATGCATGCCTAAATGTAGAGACAACGCACACATTAAAACATTGTTTCGAAGATTTTTCAGACGGCTTTATAGTGCCTCAGAATTCACTGACCTATTATAAACGAAACTCAATTACAACACTGCATTGAACACCAATATACACTTCCCACTGATAAAGTTATGTAGTCAATACGCGAACCACAAGATTAGAGAGTGAATTTTGATTATAAAACGAAGTTTTGCAATCTGCAAGTCTTTGATGTTTAAACACATGCATTGATTTTTGTGTGTACTAGCCACCCAAATATATTTACTGGGGAAAATTCACGGAAAAAATATTTTTCTTGTTTAATAAATAATACTTTAGCTAGTTATCCCTCTCCTGAAAACTGAGGATTGACAATTCCCCCCACCCCCCACCTTCCATTAATATTGAGTCCCGTTACGCCCTTGCATCGCCGGTTCAATTCCTGTCGTAAAAATGGTTCTACAGAAAGCTTACACAATAGTTAATTGATTGTGGCATAACGGCGATGGAGCACTCGACATGCGGGCCAATGACGCCCATATCTAGTCCATGATTTGAGAATTCAGACTGTATTCAAAATATGGAATGTTCACATTTCCAACGCTTCTAGTATGTATGTTGCTTAGCGGAACAGGCCAGTGGGTGAACGAGTACTGATTCGAATATCACTAACGCCGAAAAATTTAAGGAATATTTAATATGATTAATAGGGCCCGGTAGTTTTCGCGAAAAGATTTTTGCAGCACTTTGTTTCAGTCCCTTACTTGCACACCTACATCTCTGCTTTGTGGTCAGTGATTGGATGCCTTAACACCCAGCGTGTGGAGGTTAAACCCGCAAATCACAGACGTGTTGTGTCACAGTTATCCATGTACTGATTAACACAGTCAAACGAGTAACAACTCTGCACAAAAACACTCTGCCAATAATCATGAAGTTGGGCTGCAGGTACGCACGTAAGACACTGAAACAAAGTGGGCCAAAAATCGTTTCGCGAAAACTACCGGGCCCTAATGATTAATAAGGTTCTGTGTAATTTTAGACTATCGATACAAAAAAAAAAACCAAAATGTCAAAACTCGTCAAAATCAACTTACTTTTTATTAGTTTCAATAAATATTTTTCCCATACATTGATCAGTGGTACAAAATTCTTCTGAACGTGTCACTGGATTTTTTTTTTTGATCATGTAAGGGCGTGTCTGTGTATTGGCTTTGTTTATTAGACCTTCTGAATTTCCATGTTCGTACTAACAATTGTCATGACGGTACAAAGTAACCGGAAGAATTAAAAAGAACCGACAAGTGCTTTAAAAGTTCAGACTTTACCGGGAACCTATCAACACTTGAACCCCGTCAAAGTGCAACTTGGAGATTTTAACGCGCGGTAGACACGCAACTTCTTCGTGATATCTACTACTTGTTCGCAGGAAGTTGAGGAAGGCAAACTTACGCGAGTTGGTTTTAAAGCAATTTGGACTTAACACGTGTTATTTTATGATCAGTATCCTGTTATACTAGTGTTTGTTAGACAAGCCCAAAAGCCCTGCGTGTCGATAAAAGAACACTACAAACCAACAAAACCTAATTAAGAATGTTGCCTAGGTTGACGTATTTTCCTTTTTGGAGGTCTACATAAATGTACTGAGCTATCAGGGCGTCACTGCTTAGAGCATAGTAACATATTCCGCAGTGTAACAGTTTATCTCATTAAATAAAACTTTCGAATTTGAAAGAAATTGCAATGTGAAACAGTTATGTTAAACAGCTTCGATGCAAAACGTACAAAATGCTCTTAAAGGCTTAGACTTGTCGTTGTTCGTCGATATTTGCTATTTTAAAATTTACGTTTCAATAATTGTTGTTCTCATTAAATAACACTTTCGAATTTGAAAGAAATTGCAATGTGAAACAGTTATGTTAAACAGCTTCGATGCAAAACGTATAAAATGCTCTTAAAGGCTTAGACTTCTCGTTGTTCGTCGATATTTGCTATTTTAAAATTTACGTTTCAATAATTGTTTTTTCCGAAGAACCCTTCTGGTCAGCCGATAAATACTTGTCATTGGTCCGCTGTATTGTAGGCAGTGGTTATCACCCACGCACACCAACCGCAAGGCCTGTACTGTTGTTTAGTTCGTTGCACATAGCCATTAGGTCTGGTTGTTTCTTCCGACCGTAAGATATTTTCAGAAAATCTGTTTTCCATCGCATGGTCGTTGCTGACAAAATCAACAAAATCAGTCGACTGTTGCAATGAATGTTACAATCCTGCTGATATTTATAAACGGTTCTCCAAGGTCATGTGGGTATTGCGTGGAAAGATAGGCTGCGTTTGTGAATGAGGGGCACAACATCGTTAAGCACTAAGGGTGCCGTTAACCTGCTTCTGTAATGTAGTATCGTCTCTGCGTGCTAATCGTACTACTAGCGTGCATTGTAACTTTAAAGTGTTAACTGCATAATTTATTTGTGGGCTGTACTATTTAAATTTCAAAGCATGTTTATTTAGTTGGATTTTCAAATCCGGTTAGTATGTCTATGTTGCCCAATGTGAAAGTCTGAGTTGGGGTTTTCAAGGTTTCTTGAAATGATATTTGTAGGAGCGTATTAAATATTTTTAAATGTTAGCGACATTGTTTGAAATGTGTATTTTTCTTGAATATATAAACGTAGCGCACGTTATAAGAAGTTTCGTTGGGGAGAAAAAATTCCAACGACTCGCTGCATGTCATTTTAAGCGCACTGTACATCAATGTTTTCATTCCTGAAAGTGACCGCAAAACCATCCATATTCGCCATTTTCGGTCAGGATTAAAAAGCTTTATAGGTGGCTGGAAATGCAGTTCACAGTTATATATCCCTCACATACGTTGAGCAGTTAAACTTTTCTCGACCGAAGATCTGCACGCCGCTAGACGGCCACCTTAGTTCATGACAGACTGGGTTAGTTATTACCAACATAACTGCACCATAGTTTATTATGTTTAAAATAGTTTCAGTAAATTCTGGCAGTTCGGAGAGCGCCTTATTTTTTGTGTGTTATATGTAGGGCCCGGTAGTTTTCGCGAAAAGATTTTTGCAGCACTTGTTTCACTGCCTTACGTGCGCACCTGCAGCTTTGCTATGTGGTCAGTGATTGGATGCCGTAACACCCAGCGTGTGGAAGTTAAACCCGCAAATCACAGACGTGATGTGTGGCAGTTATCCGTATACTGATTGGAACAGTCAAACAATTAACGACTCTGCGTATAAACACTCTGTCAAAAGCCACGGAGCCGAGCTGCAGGTGCGCACGTAAGACACTGAAACAAAGTGGGGCTAATTTCTTTTCGCGAAAACTACCGGGCCCTAGTTATATGTGGTTTATGCAGTAATGATGTTAGTCCACCATTACGTTTATAAAAAATGTAAAATTTGTATTGCATTTGTGACTAACATTACGTAAATGTTAACATTAAAGGTTATGACTCCCTCTCCCCCTCCACCGGCCTGAATCCTGACAAGTGCTTATATAGAAATTTACATGTTACGTTACATAATGTTGGCTAAGTGATCACAGTTATATAAAAACTTCTACGTTATTTTTTATTCTCTGAAACTATGAACATATTAGTAATTTCATGCCTAAAAAGTACTTGAAAACACATACTTGACGTTTTCCTAATTTTTATTTACTCTGCAGTACTTCTCTCGTAACAATGCATGAAATTGTTTGCGTCCAGAAGCGAAATTATGAAAGGTGTCATCTAAGTTAATCTTACGTGTAAATCCGTATTCTTCTTCAATCTAGGGTTTCTTGTTAGCCCAAAGAACTGTCTAAATGTCCTGAAGTTAAACGAGACAATTTATACAGCGATTGTTCGCGTGGATACGTGAAACCTTTCACAGGTAGGAGTTGTAACTTGAATGTTGGTACTCAGAAGATGTCAGCCATGTTGAAGCTAGCTCGAGTGTCACGTATGAAAACAGACGTGAGCTGGCTAGCGCCCACACGAAGTTTCGCTTGACGTGGCGTGAGCGCTAAACGGTAAGTGCACACTTCTTCCGTCATCGCCTGGAATACCAGCGTCCAGTCACCGCAACAATATTTTGCTTTGTGCAAGGACGATGAGAAATGCTTGTTTTGTGGAAAATATCCCCATTGATCCCAAGAACATAAGTGGGCATGGTACATAACTCAGTGATAAACGCATTAGTTTACAGTTGTAGGCCGTGTTCGAATCCAGTGCAACGTGCCGTTGATCACTTCCCCTTGAGCCCTAAGCCCTTGTTCCCTTCATGAAGTAGGCTGCATTTTGTGGATTCCGACGTAGGGCACGATAAGGGCAAGTGGCTCGTCCCCTTAGCTGAAGGGGACATTCTAGGGTGCATATGAGCCCTTGCTGTGAATTCGAACAGCGGTGTGTGTGACGTCACTTCCGCGATGCATTTTTGAAGGGCTTGAAGCGTGGTTAGGGCCTTTAGACGGCCAATTCAAACACGGCCGTAGTTAAAAATGTACAATCCTGGACAATAGTTTTTGCCGTGTTCCTGAGCAAACATTTCTTTCATGTAATGTATTTCTGAATAACAATCGCTGAGGCCTAAATATCGTACAGTTAATAGCGGTTGAAGAGATCACGCTTAACAAATGCATCATTCTGCACAAATGTTTGCTTATACAGTTGCTAATATCATTATCTAGAGTTGTCTTGTAGTTTTTGAAAACTAGCTTTCAATTAGTGTTTTAAACGTTCATTACCAACTGCACACACTTAAAACTCTGAGGTAGTTGCACTTGCTTGCTTTCAAGACAAGTTAGAAGCTATCCACCTTTACAAACCTCACTGCGTTACAAACCCATCACAGTCATATTGGTCCGTATTATGACGGTCACTTCCAATATACTTTGCAACGTACGTTATTGGTTTACCGGCAACCAATAGAAAGGAGAGATGATTATTACCCAATCAAAACGTCCTTGCATGCTTTAAATTATTTATAAGTTAGAGAGCGGAAATGTTCGCGGGTTCACTGAACTATAGGCTAGCTTCCAATAATATATGTGCTCTCTTGCAAACAACAGAAGCGCATTAGCTGCTCGCTGACACTGTGAGATGGACCTGCGTTTAGATACACTTTTATTATTGGCTCAGAGACTTCCAGGACGTGTCAAATATGTGAAGTGTCAGTTACGAAAGTGACATAATCTTAAAGTTACTGGAATTCTAGCATTTGCCTAAAACTAAAAGAGAGCGCAAATTCTTCAGGTCCTTATATTTATAATTCATCGCGAACTTTTCTGATGCTTTAAGAATAACAAGCTGTTTCATTTATCGAAGTTTGTTAACTATAGGGAAGAGTTCGTTAAGTATAGCCTTATGAACAGAGTCGAGGAAAAGTAAGTATATACGATTGGAAGTGTTCCTTAAAAACGTAAAAATGTTCCTGTAAATTTATCCCAAGTGAGGCTCGAGCTACGTTTAGTTGAAAACATCATGACCTTGAAGGAAAGACTGTAACAAAATAGTTTCACTGCATAGTTACTGTTAAAATATATCGCGAAAGAACTAAATAACCGTGCCTTCAGATATTTTCGTAAATACGTATAAATAAGAACTGTAATATATTGAAAAGAACACGATAACTTTTTACTATTCTTAACGTTAGTATCGACTAGCCTAACTGAGGCAGATTCGTCTCTGTAGGCCGTTTGCTGAAACTCGATCAAGAGTGTAAGTTGTTCAGTACAGTGGGTGTGACAGATGTGTGGACCAATAGGATGGGGTTATGAGTGATACTGGTGTTCTTGCAACAATGTACATATAAAAGCGACTCGCTTCTAGTTTGTCTTGACCTCTAGAAAAAATGTGCAGTTCTGAAAGTATCGATGGATTTCTTTAAATGAAATACTCTCACTTCTGAGAGGCTCTTCAAGTGCGAAATATATTTTGTCTGAGTTTTAAAGTTTTTTATAGATTCCAAACATCACGTCAGTATATCGTGTCTAATGCTTACCACTCACAGAGATAGTGGAAAACCGCGAGAATCTTTGAACCATCGCCCTACACCTTGTACATTTGTGTGACGGTTATGCGGTACGGTTTATTTGTTTACAAGTGAATAGCAAACGATCAGCATTGAACCAGAAAGCAGTCAACTCTTCCTGCGATAAACCAGCGTCCCTACCTTTTAGTGTTACACATTGACTTACTTGAGATTTCGAGAACTCACGAGAATTATTTGAGGCGAGTTGAGAACAATGACAAAAGGCACAGATAGAGGAGAGTGGAACACTTCGAGTGTCTTACTGGTTTCCTAACAATAGGGTCTTGAGTTCGATCAGAGGGAACGCCGCGACGTACGGGAATCTTCTAAACAGTATTTCTGGTGTAAGGAGTTTTTGATTGAATGATTGATTGGTTTAGCGTTCATTTGAGAATGCCTATATACAATAGAACGTGACAAATATTATAAACACACCTATGTAAATGCAATCACTAGCATTTCACAAAACACAACGTATAATATTATACATACACATACATAAATATACCCATATAAAATTCACGAGAGCTAGAGACAGCAAGGTAGGATATTTTTGCAAATATACTTTGTTTACAATTTTTAAAATTAATTTTATGACAGCATACATTGTACACGGATTGCATAGTGACACAAGAGTAGCATGCTGTATTATTTTTATTTAATCCGTCATAAAATTATTAATCAATAAAGAACTTAAACATTAATCATATGAATAGCATTTGGGGTAATGTTTAAAGAGTTTTTTACAAGTATTATTAAAAGATTGGATGATTTTTTTCTTGTTAACAATCTGGAAATGAAGTTTGTGGTGAATGTTAATGAATATATGTATTCTGCTTACAGTTGTGTTAATTCTTAAAAACAAATAGCAATGTTTCGTGTAAATAAATAGTCCTACATGTCACAGAGATTTTGTGGACAAATTTACTCTTGTATTTGTTGCATAAGTTACTCTGAGGTTTTTCTTTTGTATATTAAACACTATGGTAAATTAGTTTTGATGGATAGGGCTGTGGGGATTGGGGAGTTCCTCGGTACACTCATCTTTTCTCTCTCGTCTTTATTCATCTTCTGCTTTACCTCTGTATTCTGTTATGCGGTCATGCCTGAACAAGTTTGTAGGTAGACTTTGCTTTGTATTAATTGAGTGAATCTTTTTACTTTTGGTCCATGTTTGATGCCAGGTAAGTCAACGTTTGAGTTCTAAATGAACCTGAACCATATGTTTTACCTCTATGTGCAGAAAATTCTGTCTTGCAGTGGGACTGACATTGCATAATGTAAACAGAAATCATCCTCAGAACTATGAAAAATCACCGACATTATGTGAAACAGAGTTGAGGCTGTTCATGTGTGAAATTTATAATTTTATATGTAAACAAAATAATGTTAGTGGTGCAGGCTTTACGTGTGACTGCAAATCCCTCTGACGCAAACATTTTATAATGCATAATATACAAATGAGGGTATGTCAAATGTCAAAATTTCCATTTTATAGGAGCATACACCCAACATAAACCATCGAACCTACCGAAATGAAATAATTTGCACTGAAATTAGTTCTCACGGGCTACGTGATAAAACTTATAAAACCATCAAGCATTATGTTTTAGTATTTCTAAAAAAACTGGAAAAGCAGCTTCCATATAAAAACTACCGACATCGTTGGTAGGTAAACTAAAATACGAAAATAATTTTATGTGAATAAAATATTTTATTATCAGCAAATAGCGGAATGCTTCCTGATTACAACTATACCATGTTTACAGCTATGCAAACTGTCTACTCGTGGTGGTGTATGCTGGCAGTAACAAGTGCACATCAGCTTCTACGAATTGACGAGCTGCCACGACAAAGTGTCAAGTTGCGCGATAATAGCTGATAGCAGCGTGAACCTACCATGAGCGACCGAAACAAAAATCTGATAGGGGCTTATTATATTTTCATATAATAGTATTTATAAGAATAATTATATATATAACGGGGCTATCGACTCGACGCGCTCTGCCGTGCGTCTGTATGTTAGTGTGACATGTATTTATCACATAAATCTATTAAAACTGATATTGCAAATGTGACGATTTAAATGAGGGCTAAATGGTCTTAAGGAAATTTAGGTAGGTTTTTACCGGTATGTTTTATCGACAGCAAGGCCAGTAAAGTTGGAATCAGCGACTCAATAGCTGAAAGGTGAACAAACAGTGGCTATATTAAGAAACCTTCTAAGCATACGGTTATACTGGTTTCAAACCATTGATACAGAAATTAAGGGCTTCTCCCAAACGCTGTTCTAAGTGTGTTTACCTGCGAAGCATCTAGTAGAGGAGCCAGCTCTAGTTTGCTCTAGACTCCTGTCATCAACGCATGAAAAGTGAGAGCATGTGACCCTTCATACTCGTAATGGAAACTGCTCGTATAAGACGGCGCGTCACCTCAGACGAAAGTGCAGGCGGCTTTCTTCCATGGACGAGGTGCCGGCGGAGGTAGGGGAATATCAACAGAAGAAAGGAATGCAGTGGAAAGTCTTGGCGAGCCACGCACGCGAGGGTTTATATAACGTCACCCCGCGGGGAATGTTTCCTTCGCGTGTGCCATTGTGCGCGCCACAATGGAACAATGGCTCAGGGAGACGCCTTCCTGGAAAGCGCGTCGTGGCCGCGCGGTTTGGGAATCAACTTTAACAAGGTTTTCACTTCTACAGACCCGGGCGACGTTCCCCCACTCCCCATATCCCTCGTTCGCCGAGAGTATGTACCAGGTGTCAACGACTCCGGTATCCCTGCTGGAGGAGCTGTGACCAATGCTTGGCTGTAGAGGTTGGTCATAGGTAGAGGTACGTCAATTTCGCAGATTCATCTGGCAGCAGCCTAGGCTTATCAGTCCTATACACCCACTAGCCACAATCGGTTATCTATTGGCTTATAACCGTACAAGCAGGTAGCAAGCGATAGCACTTCGCATTATTTCCTTATTTACTAACTGGCTTGCAGTAGTCAAACGCGTTTCGTAACAGCCGCCAGAAAGTCTCAGACATGGCAATGAAGTTTAAATACATTAGCGTTCAACCTGAACTGGAATGTATCTGCGAAATTTACGTACCTCTAGTCATAGGGTCAGGGCGAGGAGAGCAATTCGCCTCCAGACCCCTCCCATCTCCTAGTTCCACTAACCACAAGACACAGCAAACTGCTAAACAAACTCTGTTTGAATTAGTTTCACTAACGGCTAGGGACTGGTAATATTCGCGAAAATATGTTTGCACTAACTGTTTCAATATCTTACGTGCACACCTGCAGCTCTGCTTTGCGATCAGTTATTCGTCTCTCAATGTCTTAGGGTTCTACCTGCTAATCACTGGAGCTGGTGATTTTTTTTAAAATAATTATGCACATGTTTCAACACCTCATGTACACATCTGAAGCTTTGTGTCACGGTCAGTGATTGGTTGTGTTTAACTCTCAATGACTTTGGGATCTACCCGCAAATCACAGACGTGTGTGTCGCAGTAACCTCACTCTCATTGGCACAGTCAAATGAGTGACGCCTCTATACTGATACACTCTGCCAATAGCCACGGAGCAGAGGTGCAGACGTGAATGTTATGCATTGACACAAAATGTTGCATAATTCTTTTCACAAAAAATCACCAGCCCTACCAATCACAGAAATGTGGTGTCTCAGAATCCTTGTTCTGACTGACACAGTAAAATAAGTAACGCCTTTACACAATGATACGCTGCCAACAGTGGCGGCTCTAGGGTTGTTGCCAGGGAGGGCACAAGCTGCATGGAACTATACATGGCTGTGTGCTCGTTGACGCTACAGCCACTAACACGCTGGTATGTATGTGCCGCTTATTACTGACTGGTCACAACACAACAAGTAGTCAGTAGATATTTCATGGCCATTGGTATACGACGGCGCGTGCACAGAAGTGTACAGATCTCGGCAACTTGTGCCCTCCCTACCAACAACCCACGAGCCGCCACTGGCTGCCAATAACTATGAAGCATGGTTGCAGTTAATAACGTGAGACAGTGAGACAAAATGATGCCAAAATATTTTTGCGAAAACCAGGATGTGCCTACTAATGGTGGAGGAGCGATCAACTATGGCGGACGTTTGGGCAGACATAACATGAGGGGAGGGAATTCGCTGCTTGGTCATGCCCCACTTCGATTTCGTTAGTCACCGTGTCTAACAGATGAGTAAACAAACATTTTGTTTACGTTAGGTTCGTGGTGGGTGAAAGAGGAGTGGGCAGGCAGAGCAGACGTACAGGGGCAGGCTGGGATTCGTTATGTTCCAACAATCACAATGCTTAACAGGCTACAAACACTCTTGTTTACATCAGGGTTAAGGTGAAGGAACAGTCAAGTGTGGTCGTTGGTTGGTCATACGTAAAAGGGGTGGATGGGATTAATTGCTCTACACCAATCACAATGCAGTACTTCAGACCTCGTCAGACGAAAATACATCCACCCGGGCAGCTACCTAATTGTTTACACGATGGAAAGTGCTCGGCAGATAATTAACTTTTCTGCCGGGCAGTCTCAATAATGAAAGCCTCTCGCGTAGGCGGAGTGAAGGTAGCCATACCAGTTCCTTGTTCCTGGAGAGAAATTGCAATCAGCTCTCGGTCGTTCTAGTTCCAGGTGTGAAAGTTCACAGACGATAGCAACTATTTCAGAGCGCTTAGAAATACTCAGACTGGCTATCAACCGTGGAAGAAATGAGCAGTTGATATTTCGGTGATAATCAAAGCCATGCCTGTCATATCTTCGCGTCTGTCTCCTAGCTGGAAACATTTTGCTGGGTCTAAAACCGTCATTGCAAAAAATTTTTGTACATTTGCAAATGTGGTTTCTGTAGGCGATTCACGAAAAAAATTAAGCATTTCGAAAGACCTACTTTATTTTCTGAGGTACTTTTGTTTCTTTCTGCTGCATTTTAATATAAATATTACCATGTGCCTTTATTTAAACAAGTATGTGCAATCACAATTTATTGCTCAGTAAATTACTACCCACCATACATGAGTCTGTGTAGTATCCAAAGCCGTTCTCACATCCACTGGTACAGCCACAATTATTACAACGAGTCATATTCCTACGGCTAACATAACAGAACCGAGGATGTCTTGGTTAATATTCAGCCATATTAGGTTTCGAACTCGGATAAGTTTTCTAATCGGCGGCAAATAATTTTTATTTACTAATTTTTACGCCGCAAACCAAGTGTTTTAAATACAGTAAATAAAGTAAAATTATATGTAAATAGTGGAGATAAACTAGTGCCAAACTTCGTAACCGGAAGTATGCATTCCTTTACATGGATCTGGACAGCTAAGGACTTGAAGTGCAATGTGATTGGCTATGCTGTTGAAAAGTTTGCCATCTCAACATACGATTGTGTTCTGGGAGTTGTTATTGGTATTTGTATGCACGAATGTAGCATTTACGTGGCAGCAGTCAATTACGACTATTACCGGTAATCATTGTTACAGGTTTGTGATATAAACTTTATATGTGGGCAATTCCCTTGAGTTCTTTTGGGATAGAGGCCTAATGATTATAAATAAAAGAGTAAAAATTAAGTATTGGATTTTATAGCTCACAAAGCTACGAAATACAAAAAAACAGTAATCATTATAACTCTCACAACACAATTAGTTATGCACACAATTACGACTGTGTCACAGACACGTTAATTAACTTTGACGATTAAAGCACAAAAAAATGTCTACCATCAATTAATTAAACACTACAAATCACAATAAAATCCAGTCACATATCCAATCAACAGTCTTTCAAGTAGTGACAGTGTACAACCTTAATAGTCCGCCGTGGTGATGAATCGTCGTGTGCTGCGCAGCACCCCGAGTGCACCGCTGTCTTCACTCTTGAGGTCTTCGGTTCGACTCCCGTCGCGTACCTCCTTCTTCGCCCGTCAGCCCGCCGCAGCAGTCCTCTTGGTTCGTACAACACTGCTCCGAAGGTAGCCGCCTGCCGCCTCACAGTAGACTCTGACGTCACCAAGATGTCTTCACCAGTCTATCTCCACAACCATAGCACCTTCCTCTAGCACGACCAATAGCGAACTCTCTCCCAATGTACCGATTCTACGCTTTTATACTCCGGCCAAACTCCAGGGGTTTCCCGAGTTACATGGGTCTAAACATAGACATTTCATCATGTTTCGGATGTGATTTGAGTCACGTAGGCCGCTTCGCAGAGCAAAATCGCAGTTGGGACAGGTATCTATGACGTAGTTTCGGCGGGATTCCCACCACGAGAAACACGGGCTTTGAGTCATGGGCCAGCCCTCAAGGTGTTTCGACACAGGCCCCATCCAGCCTGCCCTCAGAAACACAGCATGCAACATTATTATACAGGCGTGCAAACTTCGTGTTATTGTTTGGTTATTTGCTATAATTCACTGGACTTTACACACATGAACACACCCGTGACGTAATTAGCTCAGGGCCTTCATTTCTTACTGTTGGTATTCCTGCATTACAGGATAGTGGGTATTTTACTGTTGATCTTATATAATTGGTTCATGGAGGTAGGAGTATACAGGAGATGGCATATTGAGACTTCCTTGAAATCGACGTATATATGCCAGTTTTGCGCGAACAATACGTTATTGTTGGCCAACACACAGCATCGAGTAGAACGAGTAAGGTTTTCGTAAACGCCTTGTATGGTATTGATACTGTAGAATAAACAGATTTGTATGAAATCGGTTACGTACGTTGAATTCGGGTGTAGAGAGAGGACAGGTACGTGAAATAAATCTGCTACTGTTACATGTCATGAGTAAAAAGGCCATGTTTTACATTTGCATTGTGTAAATTATGTGGTTAAACAATTGTTTATGTAAATAAACCTAGCGAACAATCCTAAAATACAGCCATACATATTGTTTATTTACGCGTATGTACGTCACTGACGATGTGCAACTGCTTGCTAATAGCAATAAAACAAACAAATTTGCACACAAAATGTTAAATAAATAGCAGAAACTAGCATAAATGTTAGTTTAACAATGGTGTCCATGCACAAACAGTTGGCGATGTCGGTACTCACAGAAATGTGTTTCAAATCGCAAGCATATAGTTGAGTTTTAATATTATTTCGAAATTTTGTTCCCCAAACAACGTAGACTGCGATAAACACGACACATCTGCTATTCGATAAATTATTTTAACTTATTGCTCTACAAACTTCGAGTAAAATACATTGGGTCTTATGGCGGAAACAATGTTTTGGTCTACAGTGAGCACGTGTATAAACGTTCAAGCAACAAGGGCACAAATACATTGACTTCAAGTGTTTACTTGGGCAGTATACGGCATGACCACCCCTGAATTTGTTGAAAAAGTACTCCAGGTGTGCCACACTAACTGTCACCAACACCAGGTGTCAGATGAGCACATACCCTAGTAGCAAATACAATAATTTTTCAGTTGGCCAACTGTTGGCAGAAGCGGCGAACATTTGCTAGTATGATGGTCTACTTTTGCTGGAATGGTTGTTAATCAGGCCGTGTCAGTAAATATATTGTGCAGTTATACTGAAATAATTTTAATGTGGGCAACTTAGTGTAAAAAGACTGACATATTTCAGTGTATGGTCCACAAGCAGACTTAGCAAACTAACCCACAAGCATCTACGTGTAAAAAGAATGCTTGTGGTACACTTGTGGTTAATGTGCGGGTGAATTAATTATACATCATGTATGCCACATGTGACCACGGGTGCGTTACGAATGTTTACTGCCTGTGGGCTGCTTGTCACGATCAGATTTGCACAAGTGGGCCGGTTGATGTTTGCTGTTTGGGTAGTAACTTGAAGTCGAGTCTACTTTCAGATAGTAATGCGAAATTTACAGGTTTCTCGTAACTATATGGTTACTAGCTGTCCTGTTGCAGTTTCTTCCGCGTGTACTATAGAAAATAGTAACTAACTTTTTATTACGTATTAATTGATGGCGTTACTATATTCTCTGTTTATCTTTATCAATTGAAAAGTTATATCTCTGCTGAACAATTTTCTAACCTTCTACTCAAAATTGTTGAAGGGTCATATCCTGAATATGATGGACAGATCATCATACCTGCAAGCCTGGGAAGAGTAGTACTGAAAATTGCTGAGCTCTTACAAAATGTATATCCTGATATATCCTTCATTAGTGAGAAGCCCATTGACTGGTTGTGCGAACGTGCAATTCTGACACCAAAGAACAACAGGACCGATGAAATTAATGACTTATTGCTGAAAAAATAAAAACATCGATCAGCACACCAAACTATAAATACGTAATGAAACAGAAAACATTCCCAAATGATGTTCGAAAGCGAAGAAATATGAAGCTAGCTCTTCAATATTCCAACAAATACAAACAGCTTTACCCAGTCCACTTCGCTGAGCGTACTTTAATGGCAGAACCTCTTTGTTTTTAATTCATCTTTATTTCTGTATGATAATCAATAACTGTCTTTTGTAGAGCAAAAAAATATATCGAGAGCAAATTTTAAGTTATTTTTCCGTGGTCACAATTCACTTTTCGGGAGCTCTGTAACATTTTCTACTTTTCACACCCGTAATTCTCGAATTTCGAACAATCCTGAGTTCCGTATTTCGATATTTACGTAAGCATCATTTTAAAGCAGAAACCACCTCGATATCTCAAATGGTTTGGGATATACGGATAATTACTTGGAAGCACGTTTTATTAATTTTTTTACCAGCTTTCAAGGACGAATATTTATGAATTCTAAAATGTATTTTCAGGTTTTTACGTAACCTTCATTTTAAAACAAAACCACCTAGATATTTCAAATGGTTCACGAGATACGGATGATTAATTGAAAACATGTTAAATTGTTTTAGCGGCTTTTAAGGACGAATTTTGAAAAATCCTAAAACTTATTTTTAGACATTTAGATTAGCACCATTCTGATGTAAAGATCACCTCGATATCTTAAGTGGTTTAAGAGATGTAGATGATTTATTGAAAGCACATTTAACGGCTTTTCACCCCCCTTAATTTTCGAATTTATAAAAATCGAAAAATTATGAAATATGAAATTTCTTATGTAATGTTTTGAAGAAAAAATATTAACAATGTATCATTAGGTTAGAGATATATCGAGAATTTAGCGAATACACGTTTTTCCCCTTTTTACTCCTTTTATTTTCGATTTTCAAAAAATCCTTCCTTAGTGGGTGCCTACGCCGTGAGGGGAAGCTACGTTAAAATTTTCACGTTTCCAGGTTCAGCGGTTTGGGCTGTGCGTTGATGAGTGAATGAATGAGTGGGTCACTTCATTTTATATGTAGAGAAGATTGTGGTTGTAACACGGCCATTACTCATTAAACACACGAACGATAAACAACTATCACTGACAGTAATTCATTTTCTATATACCTTCAAGTTAACTATATCATCGTTTTCTCGTAAGGTGAGTGGCGGACAACTGTTAAATCTCGTAACTTCGTGGAAAATACTTGGTAGAAAGTAAAATCTTCCAGCACATACAAGTAGTAACGAATGGTTAGTTATTATTAACTGGGGCCCGATTCTCGAGTTGTATGATGTCTCCATTGTGAGACTGCTAAAAATAAATCTCGTAATGGTATTCATTTTACAATTTTTTTTAGCGAAAATAATCTCGTAGTGAAATAAATCCATTCAGAATAATCTCACTTCCTCTTTATGTGGTGAGGCGTGACTCCGCAACGCCTCGAAGCCATGACACTTTTGCCGTATGTTGCCATAACCTCGCTCTTTGAAACTAACCAAATAAAGAACCGAAGTACAGCAGCAAATCCGCAAGTTTGTTCTGGTAAACTTGTGCTAACACTTTTCTGGTTAATTTAAATATACAAATGACGGTAGATCACATACTACACGTGAATTTAATGCTTAATATATGTGCCCATTACAACACCTTTAAAAGCTTGGTTTCTCTTTAAATAACTGCAAATATGTCAGATATGTGGATGCAATAATAAGTTTTAGGTCTAAGAGAATTGAAAGAGCTGTAAAATAATGTAGGAGATGCCAGCGTGTATTTAGGGAACGAAATATGCGTTGCGATTAAGTGACAAGAAGTTTGTTGGATTAAATTTCTTGAATTCTACGTATTGAGTAGAATTTCATTTTTCAGTCTCTCGATGAATTAAAGCGACCGTTAGACAAGTTGTTACACATATTTTAACAAATTGAAACAAATACTACATCATGTAGCTATTTTAAAATTATTTGATTACAATGCATGCTAAGAAAATAATTAGTTAGCCTAGGTCTAATCTTTAAAAAAAAAATCATACCTGTGTATTTTAGTTCTAGAGGCTAGTGTTCGGATTTTATTTTAATCTCTTTAAATCCGTCTGTAGGGTTAAATTCATTTGTTTTACCTACTTGCATTAATGATGTTGAACAAACAATTCCTCGGAGGTTGAAAATATTGAACATATTCGAAATGATAACCGTTAAAGAAACGCAAGACGTTAATTGAACTGAAAGTCGAAATGGCGTCAATATCGAGCACACGACATTCAATGATAAATTGAAGCAAAATTGGATCACGTAAAAGAATCTTCATGAAAATAGCCTATAAGCGAGTCAGGGCACATACGATGTTATTGTTTAGGAAGTAAAGCATGGTTTCTATTTTATTTTCTGGTTTAGCAACGTTTGTGCGTATTCTTGCTGTGAAGCCACGGGACGTGAGCTGGTGAAATATTCATCCGACAACAGCTGCGTGTCTGTGTGTGTGTCTGTGTGTGTGTGTGTGTGTGTGTGTGTGTGTGTGTGTGTGTGTGGTTTGAGGAAGGGAAAGCCGAGCCAGGTTTGCACTTTGTCTGAGAACTCGCGGTGTTCCAGGACGGACGAGGAATTGAAGGAGCGCGGGGTCTCTCCTTCGTGAATAAATAATATGGACTCTCGTTCGCTGTGTGCGTCCCTCCCTCGTCCCCGTGGTGCATCAGCCTCGCCTGGTGAGCTCTGTGTCAAGAAAACATCTCACCTGCACAAGCGCAGGCACACGCTACCTTCCCCAAAGCCGTGGATGGAGCAAGGAAGGAACTTTCATGTTATAATATATTATTAGGCACAACTTCATCTCGGAGCGACCCTCTTTGAAACAGAATAATTAGAGATGATGGTATATCGTGAAAATTTTATGTGTCAACCTACCCTTGAAACCGTTGTAGTTTCTTGGGACATATATGACTGGGTTACATACGTCTGACCAGTGGCGGCTCGTGGGTTGTTGTCAGGTAGGGCTTCAGTTTCCAAGAGTTGTACAGGGTTGTGAGCTGGTTGACTCTACAGCCACTGACACGCTGATGTGCAGGTGCCCCTAATTACTGAGTATTCACAACACATCTAGTAGCCGGCAAATATTTCATGGTCGTTGGTCTACGGCGCGTTCATCAAGAGCGTACAGATCCGACTACCTGCAGCCCCACCTGGCAACAATCCACGAGCCGCCACTGCGTCTGACTCAACGCAGTTGTCTGCAGACATATGACAGGCATTAAATATTACAGTAGCGGAATATTATTGTCTCAGTCAAATAGGGTGACGGCTCTACATACAAGCGAAAGCCAGTAATCTTCTGGTAAGCTGAACGCACGTTGAAACCCAGCAAACAGTCAAGTTTTCCCGCGATAAACCATCTTCTCTAGGAATATTCCTCGCGCGGCGAATGAACTGTGGTGCTAAGTTCGGTGCAGGATTCTATCTCAGTAAAGCATACATCCGGTTTATGCATTTTGAAGTACTGCAGTGTGAAAATGCCGTTTTTAGCTATGTTGTAGGGCCTAGAAAGTGTTTTTATGAGTTTGATGTGTTAAAAATTACATTCTGTGTTTTCTTTTCGTAGATTAGTCTAAAGGGCACATGTGGAATATTTTCGTAAAAAATCGTTACTTATTCCCCTTTACATTACAACGTAATTGAAGTGCGTTGTGGATGGTGTCCGTATCTTCGCCATATAACCAATAAAGACGTTATAATATTAATATCCGTGTATTCACTGGGGTTTTCCATAGGCAACATCTCAGGAGCCATCCGAATGTTTTCAAATGCTAGTGTTTTTTGGTAACCTGCTCTGCACATGCTCTCTTAAAAAATCGAGTGTTATGAGTTTTATCAATCAGACGTGATTCAACATAAATATCTCTGAATCTCTTCCATCCCCGACAGTTTCTATGCGTGTTCCGTATTTTTAATTTTCTGTTCAATCCGTGACATTATATTCCCCTTTTAATAAATAAGCCCTTAAATTTGTCAAAACATATTTTTTTCAACTGCGTACTTTCTTTCGAAGCTCCTCAAAAACTTAAAATACCGAATTCTATGTTTCTAACTTCAAAAAATACGTACATCCCATATAAATTTTAATTTTCTATCGAAACCCCTTACGTGGTGAATTTTCAAAAATGCTTTACTAGTGGTAACTTACTTTATACAAGGGACTCCTGTACAAAAGTTCGTGTTTCTAAATACAGCGGTCAATCAGACTGTCAGTGTTAAGAGTTTTATTAAGTAGATTTTTGTTAGAGATTATAGTATATCGCGAAAATGTTTGTGTCAACATGCCCTTGACACCGCTGTAATTTCTTGCAACATATGTGATTGGTAGAGATTATGTTTTGAGTCAGCATACTCTTGAAACATACATTATCCGGTAATATACTTCAGACACAGCGTAGCTGTCTGCAGACCAATAACATCCATGAAATATTACAATATCGGGATTCTTATTGGCTCAGTCAAATAGGGTAACAGCTCCTAGTATATGTTAAAGCCAGTAACCTTCTGGTAAGTTGGACGTGTGTTGGAATCCAGCAAACAGTCAAGTTTTCCCGCGGTAAGCCATCATTAGGACCCATGTTTTTCGCGAAAAGAAGTTTGCCCCAGTTTGTTTCCCTTATGAGCACATCTGCAATTCTGATTCATAGTTACTGGCAGCGTGTCTATATGAAGAGCCGTATCTCATTTCACTGAGCTAATTACAATAACGTTCCTGCAACACCACACGTCTTGTGATTTACCGGTAGAATCCCAGGGCTCATGACAGTTAAAATATCCAATCGCTGACCACGAAGCAGAACTGCAGACGTGCACGTAAGGCGCCGAAATAATCTGGGGCAAACTTATTTTCGCTAAAATCAGCAGTCCCTAACCATCGTGTCAAATTATTGTGTAATAAAGTGCGTATGTCATACTCGAAGTAGAAGGACTGACAGTGAAGACATAGACGGCCTCGTTGTACTGTGACAGCGACGTGAAGGTGAGCTAGAAACGTCAGTCAAGGTGACCCACACACGTCGTCTCAGGTGTTGGTGTAAGTTGACGTCGCCTGGCCGCGCCCACAGGAAGACGTAACTCACGCCGTCGTGGGTTAGCGACAATGACTAACGTCCAGGGAACACACTCCCACCCGCCTCTTCAATGACGACACTTTCCTTTCAAGGAATGCATCTGAATGCTGTTATGTTTACAGGCGTTGCTAGCCAGGCGTTTTCTTTCAAACCTGTGTTTGCGCGTATATCCGCACCTCCGTGAGTAACTGTTCTTACAATACCAGCTGCTATTCTTACACAAAATATAAAACATTATTAGGCTTCTCTATAAAGGCCACGTCGCCGTTTAATCCTATCGTTAGGGACACTGGAAAATCGCGAAAATATTTAACATAGTCTCCAATAAACTGTAGTATCTCAATCGTGACACGTGCGAACAGTTTTCTGACAAACCACATACGTTCTGTGTTACAACTGTTCAGTTCTAATTGGGTCTGTTGAAGAGGGACACAGTACTTTATATAAACGATAGCCAATATAAGTGCAAAACCTTCAGTGTTATACATAGCATGTTGGAGCCTAGCAAACAATCAACTTTTCCCGCGATTTACCAGTGTCTCTACCTATCGTATGGCTTTAATGCTATATGTTCTCCTGTTTCCACCATTTTCAAGATATTTTTTTTTTATATAAACGAGAATCGATATCAAAAATGTGTGCGGCAGATCTGTTTTAAATGGTTTTCAAGATGTCGGTTTTTTTTTTTTCAAAACGGTACATACTAAGATTTTAGCTAATTATGTGATTTACGAGATTTTTCGTAGTTGCCTTATTAGTCGATATCGTGGAATCGCTCATATTGAAAAATATTATATTTCATGGCAAAAGCCGTTTTAAGCAAAACTTTTAATTCGATTGTTTTTTATATCTGCTTCTTGTGTACACGTGTGTGTAAATAATAGTTAATTGTACGGACTAATTTGGATAATTATTTTCGTCGCGGTTGGTAACCTTGCTTTGGACCGGGAAACTTCACTGGATCAGATTGGCTAGCCTGCATCTTCAAGTCATCAAGATGGCGCAAGAGAGGTGAGATGTTCTTACTGTAGCGCATACCTATCGAGTAAAATCGTGCTATTTTTCACTCATTCTGCTCGCATTTGTGACATTGTGTGAACACTGTTCTTGTTTAATATATAAAATAATAATAGCAAAAACATTATAAAGAGAGAGGCATGGCCTTGAAGAGAAATAAATAGTGAACATTGCTTAAAAAAAAAAAAAAACAAGACTTCGGTACTCTTCAAGGATAAAAGTACGACCTAGTAGTAGAAGGAAAATGGCGGATCGGGGACAGGGGCTGGGGGCTGAGGTTGTGAGGTTGACCTTGACCTTTGACCCCATGACCTTGACCTTTGACCCCTGTAACCCGACACCCCGGCGCCATCTTGTTTCCGGCCGCCATCTTGTTTCCGGCCGCCATCTTGTTTCCGGCCACCATCTTTAATGACGTCAATTTTCGAAAAATAAAAAAAATTCAAAAATTAAAAAAAAATTTAAAAATTAAAAAAAAAAGTTTAAAAATTCTGCCATCTTGTTCCGACCGCCATCTTTAATGACGTCAATTTCGAAAAATTTAAAAAAAAAAATCAATTAAAAAATTTAAAAAAAATTTAAAAATTAAAAAAAAAGTTTAAAAATTCTGCTATCTTGTTCCGACCGTCATCTTGGAGGTTTCTTCCGAGTCTTCCAAAAAAAATTTTGAATTTGCATTCCATCCTAACCCCACTTGCATTAAAAAATTAATTTAATTAAAATAAAATCTTTTTAATAAAAATAC
>PNEQ01077904.1:0-40918 GCA_003012365.1 Medauroidea extradentata
TGATGGTAGACTTTTCTTGTGCTTTAATTGTCAAAGTTAATTAACGTGTCTGTGACACAGGAGTAATTGTGTGCATAACTAATTGTGTTGTGAGAGTTCTAGTTGTTTACTGTTTTGTGTATTTCGTAGCTTTGTGAGCTATTAAATCCAGTACTTAATTTAACTCTTTTATTTGTAATTATAAGACCTCTATCCCAAATAACTCATGGGAATTGCCCACATATGAAGTTTATGTCTCAAACTTGTAACAATAAATTTGAAGAGTGTTGTCCTGCTAAAACTAAACTTATACAAAATATAAATTCTAAAAAACAATGGTTAACTAGTGGAATTAAAATACATTTCAAACATAAAAAGGTTTTGTATGTTGAACAAAAGAACTGCCCAACACAGGGAAAAATCAATCATTACAAACATTATTGCAAAATTTTGAAAAATGTGATAATACAGCAAAAAAACTTACATTATAATGACTTAATGAATAAATATGGAAATAAAATAAAAACTATTTGGAATGTTATTAATAATGAATCATCAGTTATAAAGCAAACAAGTGACTTATAAATTAATGTAAATAATAATACTTCACAAAGTAGTTTCAAAATTGCCAATGAATTTAATACATACTTGTTAACTGCTGCAGATAATGTAAACATGGAATATTTAAACCAAAAAGTCAAAAAGCCTATGGACTATCTACAACAATAGTTTCGCTCGTATTATCCTAGCATTATGATCTCACTAACTTCACCTTCGAAATTTAGACAATAACCTGTAAGTTTAATTTCAAATAATATTCTAAAAAGTGGTATATTCCCTGAAAAATTGAAATATGCCATTGTAATTCCAATATACAGAAAAGGGAAAAAAAAAACAATTGTTCAAAATTATAGGCCAATTTCTCTTCTGACGACGTTTACAAAAATTATAGAGAACGTTATCTACAAAAGATTATCCAACCATTTAAATAAACATAATATTTTAAAACGAACACAACTTGCATTTCAAACTTAATCTTCAACAAACAAAGCAATGTATGAATTGACAAAGAATATTTTGGAAGCATTAAATAAACAGGAGTACATAATAAGCTTTTTTGTACGACTTAACTAAGGCGCTTGATTGTGTCAATCATACAAAACTTATAAAAAAACTGGAATACTATGGAGTAAGATCTCGTTTCTTAAATTTATTTCGAACCTATTTGGCTAACAGACAGCAAATAGTTGTAATAAAAAATGTTGTTCATGCCACATCAAAACCAGGAACCATCAGGCATGGTGTACCACAGGGATCTGTACTCGAATAACGTTTGTTCCTACTTCATATAAATGATTTACCTAGTGTGATTGAAACTTATGCTAAAACTATCATTTTTGCTGATCATACATGTACTTTATTAAAGGAAAAATAAATGATGAACTGAAATAGCAGAGCCAATGACTCCATAAATGTGTTATGCGACTGGTTTGCAGCTAATAAACTTTCAGTCAATATTGATAAAACTAACAACATTAAATACTCTCCTCGTAATGCAAACTTAACATTGGATACATTTATAATAACTAGAACATAAATAAACCAAGTTGTTTAGTCAAAATATTTAGGATTGATGATTGATGAGCATCAAAATTTGAGAAATCATGTTAAATGTTTAGTGCCTAAATTAAATACAGCGATTTATACACACTTAGTTATGTGAGTAATATAGTACATCCCAAGGTACTATTAAATGTGTACTTCTCTTATTTCCACTCTTTGATTTTTTATGGCATAATTTTTGGGGAAACTCAGTGACAGCTAACAACATTTTCAAACTTTAAAAAAAAAAAAAAAAAAAAAAAAAAAAAAAAAAAAAAAAAAAAAAAAAAAAAAAAAAAAAAAAAAAAAAAAAAAAAAAAAAAAAAAAAAAAAAAAAAAAAAAAAAAAAAAAAAAAAAAAAAAAAAAAAAAAAAAAAAAAAAAAAAAAAAAAAAAAAAAAAAAAAAAAAAGAGTGGTATACCATAAAAAACACAGAGATTCTAGTAAGGAATTATTTATAATAAATAACATATTAACGTTACCAAGTTTATATATTTATTCAGTGCTAGTTTTTATCAAAGAAAATTGGCGAAATGTTAAGACTAACATTAATAATAACACATTATACCACTATAACACGAAACAAAAATAATGGTCATTATTTTACATCCTACTTACGTTACATAAAAGAATATCAATTACGCGTCAGTTCAGATTTTCAGCAAGTTACCTGAAGGGATAAAAACAATTTAAATGGAAGTACAGAAAATGTAAAAAAAAAAAAAAACCCCTAAAAACATTTTACTGCAAAAATTCTATTACTCGATAATTGAATATTTAAATGATTGACTATTTTTGTATCTTTAGAATTGTATTATAATGGAGAGATGTATTTTCGTTTTATTACAGTATTCCCTTTTTTCTTACAGTGTTTGGAGTTGTATTTTTTGCATTGTAAATATCTCTGTACTATGACAACACCTACATCCCGGAGCATTTTATTTTGCTCGAAAATGGGATATAAAGGTGACTATTTTTTAAATAAAAAAATTAAAGTTGTCAAGCTGGTAACACGTTTAACGTGGATCCGGGAGGACCTGGATTTCAATCATGGCTCTTGCCATTCTGATTTCGATTTCCCAAAGTTTCCCAAAAATCGCTCTTGATGAATACTGCGTTATGTACTTTACGAAAGCTGTAGTTGATTCCTCCCGTAGCTCCTGTCATTGTGTCAGGTTGTGAGTCGCCGTCTCGCTTGACTCCCATGTTAACCAACGAGAACCATATTTTCGCCGAATACGCCCGAAGTAGGCTACAATCCCCCCCCCCCACCTTCCGGGGCCTAATATCAACGTTAGAAACACTCATCAGTCATCACGAATGACCGAGAGAGAAGCTTCATTACTGTTATGTTATGTTCATGATATTACTTTCGTTTCTACATTTTTTTACATAATAAATAAAACTTTTCTTAATGACATGCGTTAGTAGGCCTATAGACGCATAATATCATTTAGTTTTTATTTCGTTGAAACATTAATTTTACGTTGCATAAGTTTTCCGTCGAAGGAGGGAAACTTTGGCAATCTTCTATTAAGGATTTGTTTCCCTTATTCCTGTTACGAAGACCTACATTTAAGCTATGTGCATGCTACGTGTGCAAGCTTTCATAGTTAGCGGTATGTTAACAGCTGTACTTCAGGTAAGCCATTAAAAGTATACTACACTGTTTCACATAACTTCAGTAAAGTTGGACAATTCTGAAAGAAATTACTAACATGTTGTACACGTCTGGTGCAGTATAAGTTGACATTTTTTGCTTTAATATGAACCAGTGATTTCTTGTCCACAGTAGGTACAGTAAATGCTGTATTGTATACCAACCATCTTACTAAATATCTAAAGTACTGTAAAAATTTACTAAACTTATACGAAGTAAAAAATACTTCGACCATATATTATTAATGTCATGCAAATATGCAATAACGATTCTGTCGCAAATGCTTGGGAAATTATGCTTACGTAAGATGGAACTCATTATAAAAATTGAAAGCATGTCTAATAAATAACTGACATTATGACCTATCTATTACATTTATTCCGCTTCCTAGACACTTGTTATCAAGGTTTCAATAGTAGCCATACAAGTAAAGAAATTTTGATCATAACCTAAAATCTAGGTCTTAAGCGCTGGTGAGGTGTGGCACATGTGAGTAAGGGCGGGGGGAACGGGAGATCCCCGAGAAAATCGGCCGAACAGCGGCATCGTCCGGCACGATTCCCACATGCGAGAATCCGGGGGCTGACCCCGCCGGGAATCGAACCCGGGTCGCCTTGGTGGGAGGCGAGTGCTTTATCCACTACGACATCCGCGGACCCGGCAGTCTCACAAGATGCACGCCATTTGCACCTGAAAATACAATAGTTTTTTTTTTTAACGTAACAAATTATAAAAGTGTTTTCAACTTTGATGTAGACTTGGCTCGAAGCATACTAGTAGGTCAAGCTGGAAACAGCAACCGTGTATTTGACAAAGCGCGAAGACAATGTTGATATCAGTAATACTCTAACTTCTATAGCGAAGGTGAAATTAGCCTTGATTTAAATGGGGTTAATGCGTGTTACATACATGCGCCTGAAACACTGTAACGGCCTCTTAAGTTAACATAAATAAGTTGTAATTATTATTGTCTTCGCCATATATCGCGCGCAGTATTACGGGACTTGCCTAGTTACGCTTCAAATGCACTGCCGCGAGTTACGACTGTTATTTTTTGACGAAACTTGTTAACATGCATTATATTTGTTTACATACGAAAATAACACACACTTCAAACTATGTCTCTATAATTAAAAAAATCGGCACATTTATAACAAGCATATTTTTCGGGCCCCTCAAAATGGCCAAAAGTAGCTTTTCAAGACTGCCGCGTCTGGAAAAGTAACAAACAGATTTGAAAAAAAGAACAATAGAAACGAGCGTTAGATCTAGAACAATGCTGCCCACGAATAAAATAATTTTGTCATCGCTTAAGGGGTGTGAGGTGAGATGTCGAGCGAACCACTGAAATACTCAATCCTCGATAAAATCTAAACTACTCACTAAAATTCGATGGGATTTTTTTATCGAGTAGATATTCTATTAGCGGACATTTATTTATATAACAATGGGCGGTAGTATGTTTTGATTTCGAGTAAAATATTAAAAACGGTATTTAGAAAAATAAGGGATTGAAACCACAAACTCCATAAAATCAGAAAACTGTAACTTTTGTAATTTTAGTACGATAGTGTCTAGGACTCTATAGTAACCGAATTTCAAAAATATTCACCTTTTGATTTTAAAAATTTTACCCTCCGAAAACCACTGCGCGAGTGGTTTACGGATGTTAAAATTATTTTAAAATCAAAACGCAAATATTTTTTTAATGGAAGTCCCATAGGAAGAAGGATAATAGCAAAGAACGCACTACACACCAACTGAGTGGCTTGCGCGGAGAGGCGATTATGCATTACGTACGCCGGCCAGCGGCACCCTTACCGTTCCATCGATTTTCCGCCTCAAACATAAATCAGCCTATTTAGGGAAAGAGTCTGTAACTTGGTCGTCCCTAGCTAAAGCTTGAACTGCACTGCAGCGTGTCTGAAAAAAAATTTTCTGTGGCAAAACAAAAAAGAAAGGACGACGTAATGTTGTTTTGAAAACAGCACTAATATATTTTAGGCTTCTTTTATTCTTTACGGTTCTATACATCGGATTGTAATAACTGGATAGAAACGATACTAAATTAAGGTTCTTATCTAGGTAGGCTTCGTTGGCGTATGTGAGGCACAAAACCGATGGAGCGTTAAGAGTGACGTAGGTCGGCGTATGTAATGCATTATCGCCTCTACACGCAAACCCCGCAACTGGCTTTACTATTATAAATTTTCCTACGGCACTCTGAGCGGTGACCGTATTATTTTATTTGCTATTGTTATGGTTTAAATTTCAGAGCCTATTTCTATTATTGTGTTTTTCGAATCCGGTTGGAATTTTCCTAGAAACGGAATTTATAAAGCTGTTTTATTCATTTTGAGAGTCTTTAAAATCGTGTTTCCAATAAGAGATCCTAATTTTTAAACTGATAGAAACATTGTTTGAAATATGTTTTCTTTTCATAGATGTACAAACGTAATGCGCGTTCAGATGTTTCTTCCGAATATGATTACTTGTAACTCCCTGCAATGCGTTTCAAGCGCAAGCAGATAGGGACCTTAAATATATGCATTGGTCATTGCCGAGTAATCACGTCAAATAAATGTCACGTGAGTCTCGTACGGGAAGGTTGCATGCCTGTTCAGAGTTTTGACCGTAGAGGCGACGATAAACATGATGCGCGTACGAATGTCACCCTTATCGCTAAGGTCTTAGGTGCGGGAGGCCGACACGAGAGAAGCCCTTGAGTCACGCTTTTTTAATCCGTCGGAGGTACTAAAAAGGTAAGCGACAAGGGTGAGACTTGTGCGTGCGTCAAGATTTATACTGCCTTTATTCGCGCAGCACTAAATTTGTATGCAGTATTTTCGTAGTAGCCATTTTCTTGTGGGAATTCCACCGGTGACGCTGAAGTTTTGCGGAAAGTTGTATGGTATAAAGTTAAACGAATGATTTTATGATTCAGTCTTGCCAATCAGATATATGTGTTTTTCCAGTTAGAGAAGTCCAAAAAAATTATTATTATTATTCCCGTGTCAGCCATTTTCATCTGCTCTGAAACGTGTTCCTAATAAGTAGGGACGTGAAAAATTCGCATTTTCTTTTGCGCACCCGTTAGAATTACAGCAACTATAAGTTCGTGCCACTTTCACAATTGGTCCTGGACTTATATGACATGCCCTGGAAGTCTCTGAGCCAATAATATTCTTAAACGTGCCCCGTACCACTATATCAGCGAGCAGCTACTGAACAGATGTTGTTTTCTTGAATACATAGTTATTCTTGGAGACTAGCCTACAGGTCAGCGAACACACGAATTTTTCCGGTCTGTCTACGAGTAAGTGTTCCGTATTTTCAAAAATCATACAAACACTGTTTAAAGTGTGTGTTCTTATGAAAGGTAAATGTATTGGAAACAAGTTTAGCAGTCTGGCGTAAAACAGACTACGCATGACACGCTACATTGCTGTCCATGCATCAGCAGGCGGCCGCCTTAAGCGCCCTTGACGAAAAACTTTAGTGAAGAGATTTTGGTCAGCGCTACTATTTTTTAAGGTTAAAGAGTGTTAGATTTAAAATTTCTTACAGTTTTGTTGAAAACATATTTTATTCTGAAGTCTTTACAGACTAATTATACGTTTACAGATTTTTTAAATTAAAATTTTAAAAAACATTAATTTTTTGTCTAGAAAATAACAGGCAACATAGTAAAAACTATTATCAACAAAACTGGAATACGGTTTTGTATTACCTGCTGTTTTTTTATGCTTACAAAACTAATTCTTGCAAAAGCAGGTAATTTAAGAGATCATGGAATTAACGACGAGGTTTTCAGCTCTGGTGAGAGGTGATACGAGGTAAGCATGAAGCTGTGCCGGAATGAGGGAACGGGGGGGGGGGGGGCGAAAGATCCCCGAGAAAACCTACCGAACAACGGCATCGTCCGAAACGATCCCCACGTGCGAAAATCCGGGTCGACCCCATCGGGAATCGAATTTAGTTCGACCTTGGTGGAAGGCGAGTGCCCTAACCATTGTGCCAACAGCGGTCCCTTCAAACATTAAGAACCGTAAAAACATTGATGCACATTTTACACGTTTCCTGTAAAAATAAAGTTTCAACACACAAACTACCCTAACAGCACAGAAACGCTGCCTGCACGCTGCCCGTACGTCACACTAACATTGTAACGTTGCCACAACGTGCTGTGATGTGCCAGGTATGTGCATGTGCATGTACAGAATAGGCGCAGGAAACGTCCCAACGTCTCAGGCAGGCAACGTCGCCAGCACGTTGCCTGCAACATTACCTGCGCGTTGCCAGAACGTTGTTAAAACATGAAGAGCCTTATTCAAAGTTAGATTTTTTTACATCCATACAGTATATGGCATACACCTTTACGCAAGTTGAAATAATTTACAATATCGTCAATATATATCAGAATGTTAATGAAATGAGATTTAAGAAAATAATAAAAATTATTTGTATTTAAATTGAGTTTTTGGATGTACAATCACTGATATTAAAAACTTTATTCAGTTTCTGGTACTTAAATAAAATAAAAAAAATTACCAACCCTGTCATAATGAAGTATTAAATAGTTTTACAATGTTAAATGTTATTTCCCAATACGTATTTAATTTTTTTTAAATACTCTAAATGGGATACCATAATAGTTCATGTAAAACGCAGCATTTTTAAATTATTTGTGCATGTGAATATAAAACAATTACCAAATTACCATTATTCAAGTATAGCAACTGTTAGTCAGAAATGAAACTGATTTGGCGGGGAAAGTCACGACTGTAACATTTCTGACACGTGTAGGCAACGTATTGCGAGGTTCCATTAGCAAAGTTGCCCGTATAACATTTCTGGCACATGTAGGCAACGTGCTGCGAGATCCCGTCTGCAATGATGCCCTGTAACATTTCTGGCACATGCAGGTAACTGCTGCGTGGTCCCATCTGCAACATTTCCCTTGTAACGTTTATGGCACATGCAGGCCATGTGCTGTGAGGTGCTGTCTGCAACACTGCCCATGCAATGTTTCTGGTACGTGCAGGCAAACGTGCTGCGAGGTCCCATCTGTAATGTTGCTCTGTAACATTTCTGGCACATGTAGGCAACATGTCGATGACTGTGTAACCAACTTGGCACATTGTAACGTTGTAGCAACGTTCCTGGCACCACTTACGCTGTAAGAGTAGTTCCTGAGAAATCCTTAGTTGAGGAGTTATTAAAAGCTAAAGGACTTGTCTTAAACGTTAATAGTAATGAAAACAGAACCGATTGTTGTGTGTTGTTATGGTTTCTACAACAGAACACTTTGTTCCTACACACAACATAGGATTGAAAATATATATTGTCCTCGCGACAGTCCAAACAGTAACCAGTCAACTATCAGCACAATAATCTGTATGTGTATTACCATTATGATAGTTGTAGGAACAATCTAAATGAAACATGCAAACAAACATTATAGCTGTCATTATTTTAACAAGATATAATGTTTCTTAGAACGCTTTTTTTTTCCTCTGCGCGGCCGTGTGATACAATCGTATCGTCTCAGTGGTAAGTCACGAGTATGACGTTCTCTATTCGAACCCAGGTCACACATCGGCGTGGAACGATTTAAAAAAACCAGTTCATCTAAGTATCGTGACGTGACATGTAGGTTAGTTCTTGTTCCTGCCGTTTATCTTTTTCCGTGCTCGTTTATCTCGCAACCGGGAAAACGAAGTTCAAGCTCGCGATCAGCAGAGCTGAATTGCACTCTGAGAGCCGCGAGTCTGGTCACAACCGGCTTGGCGTGATTTTTAACTCTACCGTTTGTATTTATCTGAGAAGATATTTATTGTACTTCACCCTAAGCATAGGGAACGACCATTGCAAGCAATTTTATGTCTGAAAATAGCAATTTAGATTTACTATCTGGTGACTCAAGAATTGCATAAAGTAAAAAAGTGTACAGTATATAATTACAACAAAATTAAGCCTTTCCGTTTGTGAGAGCAGAATTGGACAACAGAATGTTTCAGTAGACCCTATATTGAAATATTACGCAATATTTAATGGATTATACATTCCATAGCTCCTGAAAATCAAGTAGGTGCTAAATATTTCATCACACTCTTAGTTGAACCTTGATTGTGTAGACATTCTGAACGTTCCATTTAGAACCTAAATAGCAGGGAATCTGGTTTAAAAATAGTTGTAACAACTTTTCTAAAACCTACGTGTGATAACTTTTCACACAGACAAGTGAGGAGTACTGGTAAGATGAATGTGGTTTATGTACATGCATAAATCAACTGAGACACGAGACTTGACATTTCAAGATCCACTTACTTCACACGTGACATTTTCGGATATGTGTGGGTCAGTAGCAGGTCTATGTGGTGTAAAATTATACTTCATTAAATGATAATATAAAGCCGGTCATTCTCGTATAGAACTCTTCGCAAGGCCTCAACTTATACGCATGTATGCCTATTCGCTAAAATTAATACAGGCGTATATTAATATACTCCAGATATAATAGGCTGTTCGTATTCACATTCGGATATATTTTGTACAATAAACAAAACATAAAAATATGTGTACACGAAGCCAACTAACTGGCATCCTACCCATCCTAAACATTTTTCTACTGTAAGCGAACCACATTTTGCCCCCACTCCCTTTTTTCCCAAACCCCTTCGCATTGTAAATTGAAACTGAAGGTTTCAGAAATACAAATAGAGTTTTCAGAATATTTTGGCTCATATTACAGCGCTCTAGGGCTTAAGTAAAGTTATTCACACACACAGTTTATTTTAATCCTCGACAAAACAGGAGAGGGGTTGTAACGCAGGATGTCTGTCTGTGAGTCAGTGTCTTCGTAGCTCTCGAACGAGTGAACCTATTTCAATGCTTTTTTTTTATTATTATTGAAAGCTAGTTTCGTCGGAATGGTTCTTAGCTGTATTGGATGTAAATTTGTCCAAATGTTTAAAGTTACGAGCTCTTTTCCAAATTGGTGCGAGAACTTCATAGACATAATATAATGGAATATGTATTATCTTAATATATAAATTGAAGAGTCCTTACACACTCACTCATCAACGCACAGCCCAAACCGCTGGATCGAGAACCATGAAATTTTGAGGGAAGTTTCCCCTTGCTCCGTAGGCACCGACTAAGAATGGGTTATTCGAAATTCGATAATTAAGGCCTAAGGGGGTGAAAAGGAGGGAAATGTGTTTTCAAAGAATCCCTAATATCTCATTAATTGGGAAAAATTTTATAATTTTTTTAACTTCAAAATACTGTCCAAACAGAAAAATATTTGCGAATTTTTCGATTTTGCGAAATTCGGAAACTAACACAAAACTATACAAAACACAAAATTGTTGCGCTTCAAGCCTTTATATATATATATATATATATATATATATATGTGTGTATATATATATACATATATATATATATATATTTATATACATATACATATATATAAATATATATATATTTATATTTATATATATATATATGTGTGTGTGTGTGTTGGGGTGTGTGTTTGGCTCTAGAATTTGGCTATCTACGTACGCATATTCCTACGATATACGTGTATGACAAATGTACAAAAATTATACAAAAACAAAACTATAGCACCTCAAGCCATTATATCAATATATATTTATTTATACTTATAAATGTATATATATATATATTCATACATATAATAAAGTTTCCTGACTGACACACTCATTCATTCGCTCACTCACTCATCATCGCAGAGCCCCAAACCCCTGGACCTAGAACTATGAGATTTTGAGGAAAACTTCCCCTTGCCCCGCAGGGACCCACTAACCAAGAATTTTTCGATATTCAATAATTAAGGGGGTGAAAGGGGTGAAATATATTATCAAAGAATCCCTAATATCTCGTTAATTGGGAAAGTTTTCATATTTTTTTTAACTTTAAAATATTGCCCAAACAAACGCATATTTGCGAATTTCCTATTTTGCGAAATTAGAAAATCAAGGGGATGAAAAGCCGTAAATTGTGTTTTTCATTTATCCGTGATTTCTTCTAAACCATTTCAGATAGTGAGGTGATTTTTCTTTAAAATGATGCTTAAATAAATATCTAAAAAGTAATTTTTTGAATTTTTTGAAATTCGTCCTTGAAAGCTGTAAAAAAATATAATTTGTTTTAAAATAAATATATGTACCGCTTGTGCCTGTTGAGATATCGAGATGATTATTTGATAAGAATGAAGCTTACGTAAATATCTACAAATAAAATTCAGGATTTCATGAAATTCGAAAATGAAGGATGAGGAAAGCAGTAAAATGTTACAGTCTCCCCAAAGGAAGAGAATGATAATGGAGAAATAATTCAACAATTGTTTCTTTTTGCCAACCAACTCATAAATAAAACCTCTTTGGACTATACCCAGTACATAGAAAGAATTATCACGACCTGCCTTTAAGCATTCACTCAGGTATTGTATAAAGTTTGGGGTGTGGGAGGGGTGGGGTTACTGGATCGTATCCCGTGCAAGACTTTGCGATGGGAATTACTATGAGATCATACGAGCATATTGCGCGCGCTCTTTACACTGAGCTAAGGCAATTTATAGTTCACTGTTATTGGCTACGCTAACTGTTAAATGCCTTCATCACATATTTTATCCAGAGTTACTGCTTACAATGCATAATTTCACGTGGGCAAAGCCGTAGCCGGGTAGCTATTTTATAGACAAATAAAGATTAATTTAAAACAAAAAGTTGTTCTGCAATTAAAGTACGCTCAGCGAAGTGGACTGGATAAAGCTGTTTGTATTTGTTGCTTTAAAGATGTATAGAGAATATAGTAACACCATCAACTAATACGTAATTAAAAATTAGTACACGCGGGCGAAGCCGCAAAGGGACAGCTAGTACTTGTATATATTGTTTGTTCGATCCACAACAGAGAAATTACCATTCTTAATGCATAACACCATTCTTGAAAATGTTATGATGGATGTGGCTTAGGACCGTTGGGGGGGGGGGGAATATTAATTTGGCTTTTTTCTAGCATTTTGTAATACCGTCTATAACGGGCTTCAAAAAATTACGTTTACGTATAGTAGGCCTATGAAGTAACTAGTAAACCCTTCAAAATTGCGGGTCATATGTTGATTATTGCAAGATCTCACCAGTAGGGCCCACACTCTCTGCAATTATATTTGCCCTCCTACAATTGTTCTTTCATACAATTTATTTATTATTTGTTAAATGTATAATGGAATCAAACCGCCTGCACGTCGGTGCACATATCCATGGAATATTTCTAAAGGTAAACAACTCGATATTACCAGTTTTGAGTAAAACGCATATAGAAAGATCCCCGTTTTGGCGAAAAACCTATTAATTAACATATTTGGTTGGTGTTAATTTAAAGCAAAAGTGCAGAGGCAACTATTTAAGGTGTTGAAATGTTTATAGTCTGCCATTGCTGAAATTATCACACTTAAAAGATAGATAAATACCAATTCTAGCTCTTAATTGACAATCATAATAAAGTGCCATGTTATTAAAACAAGTGAATTTACGTGTTGCTTTTCTTTTAAACTGAATAGATTGCACTTCTGTGTATGCGTTGGTGAGCCAAACTCAAAAATACACATTTTTGAGCTGTTTCCATTTTGAACTGGGCCATCGATATCAGGTAGTGATATTTAATCGGAGCCTGGAATGTATTAGTCGCTAAGAACGAAGGAGTTGGGGACTGAATGTGTCTCAAGGTCGAGCCTCATATACTTGGTTCTAGTTGTAGAACAGGAGGCAAGCTTTGCGGCAGAGTAGGGTTGTCTAAGAGGTTATAACCATGGTTGAGGCCCCGCGATAATTGAGTTCTCACGTTCACTTAATAAAGCTGTGTAGAAGGGCGAGATAGTGCAGGGCGGCGGTAATGAAGCCTGTTATTTAGTGTGTTTACACGTGTTAATGGGGCGGCCGACACGGGCCAAGGGAGTCAGTCTGGAGCGAGGAATCCTCGTTAGTGCTAGGTCGAGGAATGCAGTATACGTACCTAAGTGACAAGTGCTGCAGTGGGCGGGATTGAAGGAGGGGGGAAGTGGCGCGATGACTTTTTTCCTACGTCTGGATAACATCGCCCACTCTAAATTTCAAAGTGAATGGGAATCCGAACTAAAATGTATATGTGAAGCGAAAAATACACTGGTCGAAATAATTAATGGATCGCTTCAAATTAACTGTGGGATTGAACAAATATTCATACAAAATATCAAACCTTATACATCTCATCAACAGCTGTATCAAGTGTATAACTTTGCAGGAATCTACGGGTTCGATTCCCGACTCCGCCCATCCTTGTTCCTGTTTCCTATGGTTTCCCGAAATCACTCCAGGCGAATGATGGCCGATTTCTTTCCCGGTTCTCTGACATTGTTCAGTTATTTTTGTTACTGTACATAATGATCTTAGCTGTTGATGAGATGTTGTGTCTCCATTCTCTCCCATCCCTCAGTCATAGCAGTTGGTACGGCAGCCAGCCATTCAAACGTGTATGCCGTATTGCCTACATAGTAAGAACTGTCTTACTGCAGCCCACTCTTTTTACGAATTTTACACGAAAAATGGTTGGTCCTACGCATTTACAACAAGACGACATGTTTTACTTCTGACGTGCTTCTCTAGTAGAAAACCGCATTAAAAGTTCGTAATTCCTAATGGCAGAAAAGTGGCATGTAATAAAAAGGGTAGCCACCCTAGTATTTTGTATTAGGGTGCAAGGTATTGGTGCGATTCTAATGTGTATTTTAAGGTCCCGGTGGTATTAAACAATGCTCAAATTGGCATCATTAAATGCCTCTTTATTTCCATTATTTTACAAAAAAAATACACTTCAAGTGTTCCATGATTAACTACTCATCCCGCCCTTAAAATTAGTTTTAGGTACAAAGTGACCCGTATATTTTCTACTTTTTTTTTTTTTTTTTTTTCATAAGGAATCACCTCCCGAAGTTTGTCGTTCGAATTCAGCCCCAGCCTATATTCCGTGGAGCTAAGTGGAGCTATGTTAGTGGAAGACAAGCATGGCGAGGAGTGTATCGAGAGTCAGCCGTGGCCAACTATAGAGCGTCTCACGCTTAGATTGCAGTACAGGGTTATATGGACATTTGCTCTCGCTTTTCAAGACACGGTAACTGCCATTAGCACTGACCTTGTTTCGGCGCGCGCTGTTGCCAAAAATCCTAAAATTTTCACGTTGTAACTGCGATATTAAAATTTTTGCATATTGCACAGCATCGAAACGCGTATCGGGTGATGTAGTTGGTTCATAATTTACACCATTTTAAGGGGCTGAAAAGATTAAAAAACAAATATTTTGAACTTGATACTGTTTTCATGCATCCTTAAACATATCACATCATAACTTACGAATCAAAAGCAAAATCGTATCCAGGTTTTTATGGTATGTAATTTCATATATCTGGACGCCAACGAATAAATCTGAAGGCCAAATTTTTTTGTTAGTTGTACAGAATTTTTTTCTAACGTAATTTGCACTTTATAACAAACTGAAACATCAAAAAGTTGGTCAGCGAGAAACATTTTTGTTATTCAAGTTAGATGGGGGATGAAAGCGAGGAAGTTGTTCGTAATTAGCTAAATATAGTTTTAAAAGCAACCATACTTCAATAACTTTAGCTGTCCTCTTGTTTATAGCTGTTATTTATAGCTTTGTATTTATCATGTGTGGCGTGTTATTGTCATGTGCTCGCCGCGCGCTCGCTCTACAAACTCGATGGCTGAGTGTCGCTGAAAGTGTTGGCTGGAGAGAAAAACGTCCCGTTATCTTTGCTGACATTGATGTTATGTCTGGAAAGGTTAATAAATACGATACAGGCTACCTTTAGTCAGCAGTTTTCTTCGTCCCGTGTCCTAAACTGGTTCATTAACAAAACTACAGTGTCTCGCGGCCGAGAAATTAGTTGTGTATGGTGACTAATTTCGAACAAAATTTAATGTGTGTAATTTTTTGTATATATTTATTTGCATGAAAGGCAAAACAATAAAAAGTCACAATATAGGTAGGTTACGAGAAAGAGAGCGAAATATTGATTCATCTCATTACAGTATTTTTCACATACTATTAATTCATCAAGGAAGCTTTAGAAGAAACAGAATGTTCTAAACAAACCAGTCAAGCTAATAAGAAATAATAGCAACATAGTACATCAAACTAACATGAAAAATTTAAATCATTAAGGAAAGACAAACAATAAATAATTCCTGTAAACAAACGTAAGGCAGTGGTCCTTCATTTCTACTATTTTTAAAACCCTAAATTAGAACAAATATAAAAATAAAACTCTCATACAATTTCTTTATAAGATTTTACTACTTCGTCTAATTTGTTTCATCGACATAAAAATTTAAGTGGTTTCGGTAAATTTTTGACTGGTGAAAATTCGTAATTACCTTCAACTTTTTGTTTAAGTATTGAAAAACTACGTAATATATAGAAAAACAAATTTAAACAATACTGGTAAACATACTGTTTTATATGTGCTCTCGTTTAGGCTTAAGATATAATTATTAAAGAAGTAGTGGAAATGAGTGATACGCCTGTTGACATCACGGCAGAACATTAATATATTGACCTTTGTTTGATAACCGAGCGTCGTGCAGTAGTGGTAAAACAGTCGCCACGCATTTGGGAGAACCTGGGTTCGATACCCGCCTCCGACCATCCTGATTTCGGTTTTCCAGGGGTTTCCGAAATCATTCCAGGCGAATGCGGGATTTCATTACCATTTTAAATATTTGTACCACTTTTTTTCTTGTTTAAGACACAAAATACGACAAAATTTTGCTCTTATAAAAACTTTATATTTCGCGTAGTTTTTTGCGTTTTGCATGTTTCCGTGTTAAGGACGACACTAAAACCAATTCACTTACCAAACTGAACAAATTCACAGTGAATAATGATGTAGGATACAAATTCAGCTATGTTAAACCACAAAATAAAATATTTTTGTATTAAAAATAATATTGAATTTCTCAAATTTTTATTTTAAATTTCACCATTTTATATAAATAAAAAACAATTTTTATTCCTTGTTTTTATGTAGGTGACATTGTAGCTTAAGACGTCTTTATCCACTATGAATTTGTTCAATTTGGTATGTTAGTTTGTTTTAGCGTAGTCCTTACAACGGAAACATGCAGATTTTGACTTTAACAAGACATTACACGAAAACTATAAGAGCTAAAAAAATGTCATAGTAACCAAATTTAGTCACATTTTGTATCTAAAATAAGCTAAAAATATTCTCAAATAGAAAATAAGAATATGGTGATGAAAATTGCTGTATACCGCGCCTTTAACAAATACCACGGCCTACTCATTCCCCCTTCCACCCGAGTATCTCTACCAAAATCTTGTGCTGTTCGAGGGCTCATAAAATGTCCAAATAAATAACACCCTCCTCTCCGACTTTAAATGTAGGCCTATTCTTAGCAGACAACAAAAGTGACAAAATAAAGACATATTTTCCAGTTCCCATACAACACTGATTTTGAATGATCGATTTCATAATAATCGACTACTCCAACCACGTTTTTGTCTTCAGATAAATGCTACAAAAATGGAAGATTTCTTTCGTTTTGTCAGCAGTAGCTATAATGATTAAAACAAATGGGATAACAATTATTTCTTAATGGAGTGCCGGTTAAAATTCATGCAGTGAATTAATATCAGTGGAGTGTTTGAATTGTTTCTTATTTTAAGGTAATAGAAAATGTCATTAATTACATATTTTTAATCGTGATGTTACACAAATTGTAATATCAACTAGAATAATGAAGAATATAATATTTTAAAGCTAAAAATTCTGAAGTACTGCACCTCCCGAACTTCGTAACGTGGCTGCGATCTGGCAACAGCGCGCACCACAAGCTCTGTACTGCAATTTAAGGTTGGGACGCTCTGTAGCTCTCCAGGCTTGACTCCAATAAGTGGCTGTGGACTCTACTAAGTATCTCCCTATTGGCTCTTCATTTTCGTCTGCGCAACCGTCCTGCGCAGGGCTCCTCTCTATTTTCCCATTCCCCCGTGACAATTAGTTTAGGTTGGTTTTGATTAGGTTACATTAGTTTACATTGGTTTAAAATATATAATAAAAAGTTTTTGATCGTTCCGTTCAAAGGTCACATTTGTTCTATAACAATAAATACGCCGCACTGCTCCGTGACTCGCGCCTGCGCGTAACGGTTGCACGCGCAGTTCAAACAAGCCAAAAGCGGTGTACTCCCGTCTATTAATTTCATACTCTTTGAAGAGCCGACAGCCTTTCGTCAACGAGCACGTCTAGTATGTATTTTCATCAATCTTATCATAAGGCGTACTTCTGCAGTTGAATCAGTGATAGGCCGGTCACTTAAGGCTCGGCATTAGTCGCCATATTGAATTATTTTATTTTTCACTCTTATGAAATTCCGAGAAGAAAAATGTGAAATTTGCTATTATAACATCAATTATAGTTACCTCGCGCTACAATAAAAGCACAGCAGTTGAACTTTTAACGTATATTTAGGCCGTAATCAGTACAGCAATTTTTTATTATTAGTTCTTAACTTGCTGTTCCGATTGTGTCTTAAATATACGTTAAATGTTCAACTGCGGTGCTTTTACTGTAGCGGAAGGTAAATGTGTTTTAAATTATAACAGCAAACTTCATTTGCGAAGGAACCTTTACGTTTACAAGCAAGCGCGAGAACGAACATTTACTATCGAAGCAGGTCGAGTAGGGCGGGAATTTCAAAATGGTATTTTACTTTACTTTGGTCAGAGTTAGGAATGGAATTTTCAGATATTTCGACCAATTTGTGAGCTGAAGAAAATATTTTTGAGCAAACCACAACCGACATTATTATGCTGAAAGAAACATCTGACCTCAAACAGATACAAGCATTCTATCTTATAAACATTTTCAAACATGAAGTTTATATGTTTTTTATATAAAAATAATTCTTTCATTAGCAAATTTGAAAATAGCGCGCTACTACGTGAACTACTCTACATTTACGCCCTAAATTGCAAATCATCAGGCCTGCATATGCACAGACAAACGGAAGTAACCAAAAACAACCTGCCCCTGTGTACGAGAAAACGTTATTCCTGGATCGCATAGACACGACAGATGCCGGCCGCTGCGACACTAAAAACAAAATGTGTCCACCAAGCAGCGCCGAGGTTTCGGCGACGTCACCACGCCAAAAGTGTCGGAAGCGACGCGAATTCCGAATAAATGCTACATCAATTTTATTCGAGTCTAGAGAGTTGGTGGTAAATTGCGTTTAAGTATAAAAGAAATTGTTGGTTAACACAAGCAAATCACTGCCTTTTAAACAAAAGCGTAATTGCTAGAGGTTATTATGTGGTGGCAATTAAATAGTTGCATGTTATATATACTAGTATATGACTGGATTTATTTACTTGGACATACTCTATTACGAAATATTTCGTAATAGAGTATGTCCAAGTAAATAAATCCAGTCATGCACTCCCATTGCACAGTTATTTCAAAGATCATACTAGTATATTTCGCGCGGCAGCCAAATTAGTGATCGCAATAACGAGAGTTGGTGTCTCATCGCGCCGTCATGTTGTGTCGCTTCCGTCGCGCCTACGTAATCCTGGAATTACTCTGTAGAAGAAGCGTCATTTGTTTAGAGCACGCCCACGCGAAGACGAGAGCAGACGAACGACGCGCTTCCTGTCGTGGCGAGTTCAAATGAATCACGTTAAATGCGCGAGATAAGGTGCCGGCACGTGAGAAGCGGCTCGAGACGCAGGCAAGTCTCGCGTTAAACGTGGGCGGACTGCTCGGGAAGCGACCTAGAAAGCCTCTCTCAAGTCTAGGCTCATCAACTACTGTAACAACGTGAGCAGGCACAAACGACCGCACCTACACGACACACGCCATCGTAACGGAAGCCGTCCACGTCTAATTGGGGCAGTTTCAGCTCGCTGCCAGACAGTAATAGCCCATATCGGAAGAGCCGTTAAAACTGCAGAGAGGGTGCGGATCGTGCGACGTAGCTGTTATTTAGGCCATGCCACTCGGGAATAATTGGATGGTGTTCTGCATCAATAGAGACCTAAAAAAAATTCGTTTTCCTTTAGGCACAAACTAGAATTCCTGAAACTATAGGTCTGTATCACATTCATAATTGGCAGTTGACTTACACGACACTTCCTGGGAGTAACCGAGCCAACAATAAAACTGTAACTGAATACAGGCCAATTTCACTGTGTCGGAGAGCAGCTAATAAATAGAGATGGTGAAACTTCGCAAATTCAATGGCCTGTATGTTATAATCAAATATCCTATGCATAGAGATGATGGTATATCGCGGGAAAAGTTGACTGTTTGCTAGACTCCAATGTAATGTGCTCATAAATGTCCTTTCAATTTTGCTGTTGGCTCTCGTTTGTCTTCGAAGATGTTTGCCCCATTTAACTCGGCCAACGATAATACCACTGTTTTAACGAAGAACGTCTCTTATTCGTCTTCAAACAAGTTACGGTGTCTCTAAACACGTCAGCCAATAAGAGACAGCGCAGTGACTTGGAGGCTATGCTGGTTCAAATAATTTTCGCGATTTTCCATCATCTCTACCTATGCATACTCAAGCCCTGTCTATTCCTTCATTGTCTGCTGTTCAAGTGAGTAGAAGCTAGTGGACAAATGGTTGGGCCTTGAGTATGCGTAGGATATTTGATTATAACATGCAGGTCATTGAATTCGCGAAACTTCACCACCTCTACTAATAAACAATCGCTGTCTGCACGATTTCACATATATTCTTGGAAGCTAGCCTACAGCTCAGTGAACCCGCGAATTTTTCCGGTCTCTATGCATCAATAGACTAAGCCCCAATTTTAAGTTATCAGTAAAAAACATGCTGTAAGTTTTTCGGATTTGAAGTAGTCTTACAAAAACTATAACAGTCCTGTAAGTCCAGTATTCATAATCACACGATGTAGGGATAAAATACTTTTTGTAAGACAGTTTCAATGCAGAAAAATATTTTATACCGAAATAGAAATTTGCGCTTGGTCTATTGATGCATAACACCGATAACAAATAGGCAGAGGCGTAGCCAGAACGGGGGATATCGGGATGTATTCCCCTCCCCTCCCCCTCCCGATACATAAATTAACTGCTTGAAAAAAAAAACAGCAGTATAACATTCACAGTTTAGGTACAAAAACTGCTTAAATTGCTTTATTTTGCACATTGAAACCGAAATCATTCCGGGGCAGGACCCAGGATCTTCCTGCTTCATGACATGTGATCAGTGTCCCCTTATTATGTTGTGAAAATTCTTAAGTTGGTATCCCTACCAAAAAAAAAATTCTGGCTACGCACCTGCAAATAGGTCTATGGACATTCACCATTGCTTAAGTTTAGTTGTCAAAAAATTTGAAATTAGTCATTACCGAGTTTGACAAAATTTAAAATATAGTACCTTAGATATCTAGTATAAAATAGTTTTAAAAAACGCAATTTTTAACATGTACACACGGAATCAACTAAATACACAATAGCTAAATCAGGAAACTAAATACTATATGTGCAGGCCTACTGAGTTTCGTGAAATCGGCCCAGGGATTTAAACGTATTTATGGAAGTATGGGACATCACACTAACGCGCGCACACACACCTATAGAAAGACTGGAAGTTGACTCATAAGCGCACATTTTCCTAGGAAATAAGCCTGTTCCTTAATATCTTCCCCCAAAAATTTTCACCAGATACGTGAATAAACTGATATAGTACGTTACAAACTAAAGGAGTATTTTAGTTAGTTACTCGTCCCCATTGCAAGAATCATTCTAAAATAACATGACATAGTACGTGTAAAGAGCAACAAAAATTTCTGAAAAATTGCATTCACATACATTGCAATGTTAAATTAACCGGATATTTAGTGCATCAGCGAAATTGGAACATATAAACGCCAATTCGATTAGTTACTATCTACAAAAACTTATTAAGTCATTTTCACTTATCTACTAAAATGGTTTCGTCTATTATTATTGTTATATATTATTATTATATTATTATATATTATTATATTATTATATATTATTATATTATTATATATTATTATTATATATCGCGAAAACGTTTTGTGCCCACATACCCTTGAAAACACTGTAGTTAATTACAACACAAATGATTAGGTGATATACATCTGACACAACGTAGCTGTCTGCAAACCAATTATATACATCAAATATTACAATAGCGGGATTCTTATTGGATCAGCCAAATAGGGCAACAGCTCCACGTAAAAGCGAAAGCCAGTCATCTTCTGGTAAACTGGACGTGCGTTGGAACCCAGCAAACAGTCTAATTTTCCTGCGAAAAATCATCCTAATTATTATTATCTCCCAATTTAATAGCTACCTAACTAATCTGAATCCAAATATCCATCCCAACCCCCAAAAAACACAAAACCCAATAAAACCTAACCTAAATTAACTAACAGAAATAACCTAACCCAAATAACTTGACCAAAATGACTTAAACCAAAAAAACGTACCCATACCTAACCCAACATGATCTAGCCTAATCTGGCATAGAATATAACGTGACATACAATAGTTAGATTAGGTAGAAAATTGCGAGAATATTTTCTTCCGGCATAAATCTACTCCAAATCAGTGCAGCGTATTGCGCCGTGTAGGAATTGGAAGGTGGTCGTATGCCACGATGTAGCTGTTCACAGATGACTCACTTTTAAAATGTTTCCACATAAGCATTGCTATTTGTTTATTCTTTATATACTTGAGCTGCGTGTGATGAGGTATCTTTCATATGTCGGAACTCGCGTAGCGTAGTCACGACCTTGCCGCATCAAGTGGCAGGAGAGTAGAAATTTCGTATAACCTGAATTTGCTCAAAAAGTGGACTTGGTCCCTTTTGCAAATTCCCGATTCAATTTTTATGCACACGTGAATGTTTCTGAACAAAATAGCTTACAAATACGAAGTATTTTGAAATAAATAGTGTCTTAGCATAACAAAAGATGTTATTAAAGGAATATTTTCCGAACGTACGCCATGTCACTTTACATCTGGATATAATTAACAAGAGACAATAATTCTATTTTTACAGTTTGAAGCTTATTTTTGGCGAAGGTACAATACATATAGCACTTAATTACATCCAATACTCGAAATGCAGCCTTAAAATCAGTATTCAAAATTTTAACGAAAGTTGGCCGTGTGAACTAAACAATTAATTTGGTAGGATACGAGCAGAACACTAGCTAATATACCCTTTCTTGTACACATTTTATGCTTAATTGTGGTCTGCGGACGAAATGTCCAAAACTTACCAAATAACTCGCAGGTGACAATGAGCCGTGCCAGCCTCTGCGCTCTCCTGGAGTGTGCGGCTGAGTCTAAACGAAACCAAAACCTACCATTATCTCGTGGTTCTCCCGCGCTAAACATCAACGACCAATTTACCCAGCAGCTTCCTACCGCTAGGCCACACCCACCCCACACACAGTAGCAAGTAGCAACCTCTCTGCTGCAGACCGCGTCACTGTTTATGTACAACAATTATTTTTAGACCTAATTACACTTCACGAGACACTTTCACTTAAATCTAAAATTACATCATTCATAACTCATTCTATAGCTAATATTTCTTATTTGCCTACATGCTTATACTCATATGTTATTTATTAGAACTAGCTCCGATTGGTTGCTTGTGTTTTGCGCCCTTAAGGTATCGCTCTTTAGTTTTGCAGTGGTTTCGAAAAAAAAAAAAAATTTTTAACGCAAATTAATTCATGTACCGAAATTTCATTCTTACAGTTTTAACACTTATATATCATCGTTTGTATTTGAATTTTTCTGTTGCAATACACCGAACGGATTTTTCGATTTTTGCCTCTGAAATATTACATATTTTGTTGTCAAAATAAGCCAAAATTAAGCAAAATAATGTTTTGCTAACAAACGGTACAATATTTTTAAAAAACGCTCTGACTATACACAGTCTCAAATTTTTTTCAAAGCATTTGGTTATTTGCAATTGTTTGACATAAATGAAAGCTCATGGCCTTAAGGCTCGGTTTCAGTCGCCATATTGAATTGTATTATTTTTCGCTTTTTTGGAATTATGAGAAGAAAAATTTAAAATATGCGATTATACCTCAAATTCTATTTAGGCTACATTTTACTACAGTACAGACCTTGCGATTTAGCTGTTAACATATAATTACGCCACGAAGTGTGTGGCAATTTTTTTACATTCATAATTTGCCTTACAAATTGCGACCTAACTATACGTGCATTACTAGCTCAATCGTCATGTTTGTACTGTAGCACAAAGTAGACAGAATTTGCGGTACAGTCACCGATTTAACATTTTTCTACTCAGAATTCCAAAGAAGCGAAAAATAATAAAATTCAACATGGCGACTGAAACCCAGCCCATCAGTGGGCAGTAAGGACGAGACAGCACGCAAATCTCGCCTCTCCCTAGCCTCTAGGCGCGCGTTGGTCTTCGACAACTCGCCGTACGGGACTTTCAGTGATAACTAGATTATTTCATGACGTATTATTTAAGATAAAGGTGTATTGTATACGCCTGTACCTTTTAGAAGATTCTACGCCAATATATTAACACCACTTTCGTCATTTACGACTGCTAGAAAATATGCTTTAAGAGGGCGTGGTACATAATTCAATGCTGAAAGCATTAATCTATAACTGTAGGTTTCTTGAAGCCAATTTGCGAAAATTAAACAATAGCAATCCTAGACAATAGTTATAGCCAACGTTTTAAACAAAATTGTTTCCAGTGTTACGAACTTCTGAGGCACAATCCCTGACGCCGGAACCTCGTGCATTTAACTGCGGCGCAAGAGATCACGCGTAACGAATTAGTAATTCTTGATAAATATTTACTCATAAAGTTGGCAAATGTCATTATCTAGGATTGTCATTGAGTATTTTATCCATATTGGCTTCGAAAAAAGTGTAGAAATCAATCGATGTTTTCAGCGTTTATTTATCTACCACGCACTCTTAATGAGAAGTTGTAAACTTTAAATGGGTGTACGCACGTGCAACGTGCTCCTAAGCAGACATCACTCAAGTGCGATGAGAAGTTTTCGAATAAATTGATATAAAGGCCAAAGCTCTGCGCACCGCTCGGAGGTGTGGGCTTCAGTCATCTTGAAGGGATCGTCTTCTGCTGTAGCGCTCGTCACACAGTTGCAGTTTTTATCAGTCCCATAAACGGAATCGACATTTTAATAGGTTAGTCTCTGGTTATTACTTATCTTGTAGTCTTTGGTCGAGAAACGAGCACGAAAACAGAAAATGTCAACGACACGGAGGTGTGAGAACACATTCCAAATAACATCTTCAGAAGCAGCAATTTTCTTGGCGAATTTCAGTCAACAAGCGTAGAAAGAAATGAAACTTCGGAAAGTAATTAACGAGCAAATTTTCTTTTTCCAAAGAGGAAAACATTTACTCATCAAGCGAGAACAGCTTTCTTTAATGTCGCGCTGTTGTTTTCAAACAACTTGGCGACCTCCTGACCCCAGTGTTTAACAGCTCGTTTACACGGCGGGAAAAAAAAAATCTCGCGGCCTTCCTTTATCTCAAACACGTTCAGGTAACAACGAGACAGACGAGGGCGCAATCGTTTTATTTACTCAAATAAGAAGAGCCGCGCGGCGGATTGAACTCGTGTTGTATAGGGATGTGGAACATGTCTGTTAATTTACATCTCTCATCTCTCAGAGCCGGTGTGCATTATCGTTAGTTTATCTAATTATGTTTCATTACCGAAGAGGCGCGGAAAATCCTTTTTACAGTACGGGAAGGGACCCTTCGTAAGATACGTTTGTCGGCCGGTAACTGACTCTCAGAGGTAATTTTCTGAGACAACACGACTCGAGTTCATTTAACCCGAACAACTCCGGTCCGGTAATAATAAAACTATAGCATTACTATACACGCAAAACTTCAGGAAGTCAGTATTAAGCACACAGCCTACATGGATTCTTTTGACTTTTCTTTATTACATATCATCGACAGTAAAATCATCAGACACGGGTACACACGACTTAACACAATGGACGAGATCTGGAAGAAGAATCGGCCATGGCCTATGTAAAGGAACCGAAGCAGCATTCGCCTTAAGATATTTCGGTAGACTGAAGTCATAACGGCTGCATGGAGCCGGGGATCGAATTCGGATCCTCCCGAATGCGAGTCCAACATGTAACTTGTTACTCAGCCAATAAAGGCTACACTGGCATGCTGGCCTAGTGTCACAACGTATACTAACGAAAGCCTAGATTAGTTTTGTATCTTTCCGAGTAGTGCATTAATGTGTACGACTGTGCGAAAACGTCATTTTTAGCAATGTTACAGGGCTCGGAAATAGTATTTCCAATGAGCAAGTTATTTCTAAACACTTGATAATCAGTCTCTGAAATATCTTTCATTTCCACTGAAGCACACATTGTGAACTCATATAATAGTTTCTAATATAAATGGATATTTCTAGCCCACTGCAACACATCTCAAAAGCCAAGTAAAGCCTGCTCATTAACAGTATACACATTCATGGTTACACATCCTCACAGTCACCACTATCACTATGTTAAACCTTGTTTAACTTTGATAGAATGTGTTATTGAAGACATTACTTACCAATTAACACAGTATGATATGAAATTCGGGCTAGAAAGTTCTACGGCTGGTACCTACTGCACGGCCAATGGGATAACAACCAATCATATTAAAGGAAAATCTCAGTTCATTTTAAAACAAATAATATCCTGCATTATAACACATTATTTAAAATAATAAAAATTACTGCCCATATGTAGCTGCCAAATTTTACTGAAGTTAAGCGAGACAACATATAACGTAGCTACCTGCAGTTCCAGTCACACATCTGGCAAGGTCAGTCTGTTGGCGACAAACAAGTCGTCCTGTAAAACCCATTGTTTGCACTACCACAGCAGCAACGGAGTTAATATTAATTACATCAATGAAGTTGCTCGTCAATTTCAACATTATTTCTAGTTTTTTAATCCATTGCTAGATGGTACAAGCTCAACTCATATCATGTTTATTGGTTACCTTTGACATCTGATAGTAATATAAAAACTTGCATCTGATACCACGTCTATTGGCAACTTTGTTCAACTAGTCATGTCCAATCATTTCTAGAGTGGTATATCACTCTTGTCGTGTGGTAAAGTAAACCACTTGGACTTTTACAATTTTCTCATAGTAGATTATATTACGTAACACATTGTAATAACTCACATATAAGTTATACATATAAATAAATCACTGCACTTGAAACCTGTAAACAAATGTAATGCCATTATTTTCAATTAAAAAAGTGTGCTAATTAATAAGATAAAATAAGATAAGTGTAAGTTTAATGTAGTAAATTTTATAATTTTGGTATTCTAGATTTGTAAATGCAATAGAACCCACACTTCAGCTACTTTAGTTAAGAATACAATTTCCTGAGTCGAGTTTCAAGGATCTGGTAACGAACTAGCTGCACCCAGTGCTGCCACAACATTCAACCCAATTTCTCTCAATAGGGTACCAGAATTTTTGTACACAACAATCAAACACTGAATCTTGCGGTTCATTTATAAGACAACACAAAGACATTTCCCAAAACTACACATATAAACAGTTATACGTTTGCTGGCTCAGTTGTGTACAATATTAGAATACCGATTCGTGAATCAGGGTATTTAGATGATGGACGATTTATGTAAACAATGTACACAATGTGAACAAAGGTATCCATACACTCACCTGAAAGAACGTTTAATCGAGAACATAGTACTAATGTGAGACAGTGCATCTAATCCGAAGTCAGTGTTTCTAAACATCCCGCAAGGACTTTATCTTATTCAAATCAAACTAGTACATTAGTGAAACATTGTTGTCAAGCAACTCGCACGCCTTTGCAGTAACCTAAACGACTGAGAAACTGGGCAATGAAACAATCTCAGCATTCTGATAAACACCACTCTGCTTCCAACTCGAGCACAGGCCCCCAGATCTGCATAACCGTCCACAAATTACACAAGTAGGTAATTTACAGTCGATATCCTAAGCCTGACCAAGAAAGTACAGACTGTACATTACTACAGGATATAAAAGTAATTTTTTATTGAAATATCCGAATCAATAAATTAATGCTGCTCTGAAAGGGCTCATCTGAATCAGCTAATCTTGCTTTTCAACTAAGTGCTGGACAAACTGACTACTGTATTTCTGCACCTGCAGTTTCAATTCACTAAATGAATTCTAGTTAACTGAAAAACTTTATGTATGGATTATGTTGAGGGTTGCCTAGATAAAACTCCAGTTTGTCTGTTACACATACGTCCAGGGTCGTGTTTAAGCTTCTAGGGGCCCTAGGCATGTCAGTCCAGGCACCCTCACAGCCTCTGTTTTCCATCCTTCCTTAAAAACCGGCATTATTTTCTTGTTTTCAGCAACACATTATTTAAAATTACTCTGCTCTGTCCTCTACGTATAATAATAGTAATAATACAATAATAATTCAGTTTAATTGTAACACAGTTATTTGAAAATAAATAGCTAGATTTGCCATAGAGCAGATAAAACTAATAGATAGCCTAAGTCAACAATGCCAAAAGTAAAGCCACTTAAAAATTTGCAGTCGCAGATAACTTGACCTTGAGGTATAATTACAGTCTTTTAAAGGTGTTTGAAGACAAAGGTTTCACAATGTGCACTTCTATAAGCAAGGAGTAAGTACGCTGTAGGATAACAAAGGTAAAATTATAAGTAACTTTTAATGGTGAGGAGTGCAATTTCAATTTTAGGTGTTAAATCATTTGTTGAGAATAAAACATTTCGCTGGATAGTTATCTTACAGCCTACATACTCCTTGCTTACAGCAGTACAGTGAAATCTCATTACAAAGTACTTGAAGAGAACTTAAAATTCATGCTTAATACTGAAAATGCTTTAAACTGAATAGTTACTAAATGAAAAACTCTTTCTAGGGGTTTGGAATTTGTACTTTATAATGAAAAGTACTTTATACTGAGATTTCACTCTACACATTGTGAAACCTTCTTTGTCTTCAAACGCCCTTAAAAGACTGTAATTATACCTCAAGGTCAAGTTTACTGCGACTACAGTATAAATAAGGCCCAGGAGAAGTCGCTGTTATTGGCAGGGACAGACAGTGTATTTATTTTCTCATTGGCAGTTAGAACTACTTAGCCTAGTGTAGTTATAACTCAACTATCAACTTGATTATTCGAATACTTGATGGTTGAACTTCTAGCATGGTGTATAAACAGGTCCTTCAGTTAAAGTAAATATTATATGCTACAAGTAATGCATGCGGGCAAAGTAGTGTGCGGAATGCTAGTCCTATAAAGATTCAAATTGAAATGATCACATTAAAATCCTGTGCACGCCCATAGAGGAACAGGTCTGGACACTTGTATTTTTTAATTGACCCCATTATGACTAATTGACGCCACTGGCACTCTGGTGTTTTAACATTTCGCAAATGGATCTACAAGGAGCAAGCTCGTGTCTGAGCTGCTAGGAGCACTGCTAGTACGACGCTACATTTCAATGTTAAAACAATACTTCATTGCTAGTGAAGCTTTCAGTCTTAAAGAGGTGAACTCAATAGCATTGGTAGATAGGCTAGATTCCAGACCTGTAAAGGGGGATTTACAAAGATCCGTCACGCCAGTCTGTTCGTCCGTCAACCGTCCGTCGATCACGTGACTTACAGTCAATCAGGTGTCTGGAATAATTCTATCCATTTGTCTGTCAAAAGTGTGCCAAGCTTTAACTTTTTATGGATGGACAGATGAAATTACAGCCTTCTAAAGACGGTGACGATCGTTTTAACTATTCATTTCTATAAGAAGGCTGTGAATTTTTTTTATATTTGTTAGATGATGCTGTAAATTCATTTTTAAAATACAATGGTGATAGTTTTGGCATTCTGGAAAAATTAAAACATCAACCAAAATTATTTTTACATAATGCTTACCCACATAACACCATAAGTAATTTAACTAGTAAATATTTAAGCTCATAAAATTTCTTTGTGGCGAAGAACAGTGGTTACAATAAGCAGCTATAGATTGATTAAAAATCTGTAAAAATAAATAATATATTTAAGGAAATTTTTTATATTCCACAGAAGTTTTGTGTTTGTACATTAGTAGCATTGCAAATTAAAGGAATAACGACGGAGGGATGATGCTTTTTTGTAAATCGCTAGCATTTCTGATGGACGGAACAGGCCATAAAACTGGCAGACGGATGACAGGATGCGACGTATCGTAAATCCCCCTTAACTCTAAGACAGTAATCCTGTGTATACCCCTGTCTTTCGTGCCCTCCATAGAGTAAATACAAAAGCTTGGATGCCTAACCAAATAGTTCAAGCAAATATTCTGTATCATTTGCACTGCAGAAACCTAGACTAGTCATATTTATTTACTTAATTTTGTTCTAACTGCTTAAATATCTGACTCAACTGATGTATTTTCAGGTTTTCAGTTTATTAACGTTTGTGAAGATTCTCACCATCTGCCACTCTCCTAATTGCAGAAACAGCATGGCAAAAGAAGTATTTACAGCAAAAAACAAGTGATCATACTCACCGTGTGCATTAGCTGCCACACTGTCTGCATTACACTCCAAAATTCAGTAAACGGTAACACAAACCTAAAGTATGCTCCAGTTTTTATTGTACATATAAATTTTATTCTCCACAAACAAATAGCTGCAGTACGTAATGTTACAATCAGAAACTGACAACTCACATTATAGAGAACATTACCTCTCCATAGAAGACACCGCAAATGACTAGTACATTTTTCCTCAGCATACACAGATGTAAGGTGACCTGCAAGAGCATTGGTGCACTGCACCCTTGACCATACTGTACAGTTTATCAGCATGATGGAATTCAGCCGCCAGTCATGGATGATGTCGGCAGAGAAGAAAAGGAACAGTAGATGTGATACTTCACACAGAATAAAATATTTTCCAATCATCAATATTTGACTGATCATTCTCAATACATGAGTAAGAAAGGACTTGAGATATGCCCATATGATTTTTGGTGGACAGCTTAATGGGTTTACAAAAGATTAAAATTGACTGTGTATATTGTTCCTGTAGTGACATAGGTGACAGTTGTACATATTTATCTGTCAGCGGAGTTAGAATTTTCTTAATAAGCGATGCTAGTTTCAACTATAGCTAAGGACACGCACAAATATTGCTTTAAATTTTTAATACTGTCTGGTTACTTGATAAATAGTCACTGAGGCAATGGCTAAAAGCTTTTGAGATTGTCCGAACACTAATCTACATGAAATAATTAATAAAAAAAACTGAACAAACAAATGAAATAACATGCGCATCAAACGGTCACACAACTTAATACAGTATAGCCTAATATACAATGATGAAATTGTTACGAGTTCAGACTTAGATATCGTATTTAGGTCACATTGCATCATACAAACAATTAATCTTATGCTAGTTTTTGTAGACAAAAAGTAGACAAAATTTCTACTTTCAGGCAATGGTTTTTCTAGTTACAAACATCGTTCACCATCTGTGATAGCTGGCTAGCTCATTTCCACACAAAAAAGATATGTTGTCACACTTTATTCACTTTTTTGTCTACATACTGTATTTCTTTCAACTCTTGTCCACATTTGGATCTACCACCAGTACCAGGTTATAACGAACTGGGCTAGAACCGATTTATAATTCTTAAGATGTAATAAGCAAACCTTAAATTGTCACCTACAGTCTTTTGAAAATTATTAAAGAAAAATGATCAGAATTATAACATAACTGAAATTATAATCACAATTCAACATTACATTATAATACAATTACTGCAGCAAAAGATTTTTTGTATAAAGTGATACATCCTCTCCTTTAGTACAGCATGTAGTATCAAAAAATTATGTAATTAATATTATTTCAACCAGAAAAACATTATGATCATAAATATAGTCGTGTGTGAAAATGTGACCTTTACCACCTGTAATTGTGATGGAGTACGTACAAGCACCAAACTAGGGTAATCATTCAAACTAACAATTGGGTGTATACAAAAAAAATTCATTGAAGCTCAACTGATTTATTTTTGAAAATTAAAATTACATAATTCACAGTACCTTTGGACATGACGAGTATTGCTCAGGTAAAAATATAATTAATTCTCAAAAAGTGAGTGAAGGTTTCTTTCATCAGTGACACATATAAATAAGAATCACTCAAACCTAGCTACAAAGTTCATAAAAATTAAGAGCAATGTTTTATAAGTGTAGTCTTGTATACTAACCAGAAAGACTAAATCACAATTCACTCTTATACAGCACAATCACAGTACAGACTGCATTTTTATTTTACCCCAGACAGTTCATGAACTACCAAGATCTAACATTACTGAACAACACTGTTAGTATCACTTTGCATCATCTATCCATTCATTTCATCCATACATCTCAGTTTCTTTAAATTAATCTTTTGCTTCCTTCTATCTATTAAAGAATGCAACAAAACTCTACTGGGCTAAATCACAACAGAAATTATATGCTAACTACAACAAAACACATTTATTACAGGGCTGAGTAAGTAAAGGATTCAAAATTTCATCAGCTGTCAACATTAACTTTTTGACTAGAAAAAATTGTTACTGTACCCACAGAATATTAAAGAACATGAAATAAATAATTATTTGGAATGTTTAGTAGTGTATGCACGATTAGAAAATACCAAAACCAACACTGTTGCAGTTACTGCTGTTTTTTTCCAACCACATAAAACAACCATACTATGATATTATACATCTTTATAACTGTTTACACAGGATACATAACACATAAGTCAACAATTAGTATATCGCTGCTACAAATTAAATAAAGACAAAACAATGCACAAACAAGAAAAATTTGTGCTGAAGGTTATATGAAATGTGAATTAATTTTCTTGACATCTTAAACCACCCCAAACATTAATTCCAATTAATTATTATAAAAACAATTTCTACTGAAAAGAAATGCATAAGGGCAGAGTAAAATACCCAAAATTTGACAGACTTCAGAACTAGGCGCCCCTTAGGCATCTGCCAAACTCTGAGAGATAACATGAAGTGAGTCCCTACAAAGGAGAAGTGATTGATTGAGAAGAGCTGTGAAAATGGGAGTACTCCATGAAAATCCTAACAGCAATGTTTGCCACCTTTCACACGTGTGGAAAATTCGAGACTGACCCCACCAGAAAATAAACACAAATCACCATAACGTGAGGCGAGTATTCTGACTACTAACATCCCTCTACGAATTTAAAAATAACCCTTACAATATAAATGAATAATGTAACACTAACTTATGTTAAAACTTTTCTGCGACAGTTAAAACTATCCTTTTATGCTTTGTTGACACGTTGCAAAAAGCCACTACAAATAATACCCTACACCGTAAACGAGCGATCGATAAACTTGCAAGGAGTGGTGGTGAGTTGTTAACTGAGACTAGTGCCTTCAGATACGCACTTCAACAGGCATAAATGGATAACTTATACAAGTATTGGTGACAGGCTGACAGTTTAAAGTATTAAGCACTCGCTCCTGCAGCACAGCTGCTAGACCTACATGGTACACTGCTCGTCTTCTTTGAGGCACGTAAACAGGGGAGCGATAAGAACGAAAGGGTATGCACATCAAGCAGTATAACTTGTAACCTCTATGAGCAGAGCAATACACTGGCATGCAGTAATTTAGTAGTTATAGGCTGGGAGGTGATCTCTGGAGGGAGGTGGACAATGTGGTAGGCAGGGTGGGAGAACAGTGGCGAGCAATACGGATACGCCAAAAAAAGCTAAGCAAAGCATAAATAATCTGGAGTTCACAGCACTAATAGACCAACCATCAGAACACACACACAAACCTTCAACAACTCTGTACCGAGTTTTCCATCGGATTTAAAAAATAAAGGTACAGTATCATTTAACATTTCTTGCATTAGTTCATTCAAAAAGCTGCAGAACCTAAACCAATAAAATAAAACGTTTCAGGACTTACCTAGTTAATTACATAATCAGCTTGCACGTAAATTATAATTTATATTAAATATGCTCCAAACAAAGATGTACCACAATAAAAACATTATCAAGTCCTACATACTAAGCAAGATATGGTATTTGCTACCCCAATATGCAACTTTAAGGGTTTAAGCATAACAATTTTACTTCACAATTTTATATGAACCACCATTTAATAAACTATGTAACGTAACTTGTCAAAATTAAAAACTTTAATTTTAACAGGATTAGACCATATAAATGTAAGCCGGTGTCACACACTTCACACATTAAGATTGTACTTGAATGGGGAGGGGGTGGAACAGTAGATATTTCATAAATATTGATAAAATTGTCACACATTTAATGCAGTGAGGAAGAAAACTATAACAGCCAGAAAAAAATAAGCCCTGTTAGTTTACTATATTGGCTGCTGCAACTTTTTATAATGAATTTATGTACCGTAACATTTCTGAATAGAAGAATAACACAGTATTAAAAATGGCTGACAACATGATACAAGATTCCTCGGGAGTTTAACAGGGGTAGCAGTGGAGGGTGTTTAGAAGGTATGTTCTCATGACTTATTTAATGTCTGGCTAAGCAATTATAAATACAGTATGTACAGTACTGGACACTCACTGAAAAAATGTTGTTCCTGCATACATGTATTTTTATGAAAACTTACAACTAGCAAACAAACAACCTGTCAAATCATGAACATGTATGGGGCACATCTTCCTGCAGAAGAAAACTACATTCGTACGAAACATATTATCAGTAACATTTACAACATTTTGCAGTGTTATTTATAAGGTTTTGAACATCATTGGTTGCCAACTCCTATGGAAGCAACAGTTTACTGTGACTAAGTAAATGAGACAGTTTTTAGATAGGTATAATTAATTTTGGTGTATTGTCATATCAATGTAAACTACCTATAATAATCTATTTTCGAGTGACATGACATTAAAACTAAAGCAGAAAACCCAATGTACCTGTTCTGCAATTGTGAGACATCATTCGTTTAAATTATCTAAATACATCACAATATATTACCTTGGTAGTAAACTAACTCCACATGTAATAGTTCGCTGTCTTACGGTGTGGCAAGAATTAAACAGTCACTTTGACACACTAAATTAATACCTCTAGTACATAAATATTTAAAAAAACACTGCCAATCTAACTTTGAAAAATTCAAGTGTGTAGCTTGTTCTTTATCGCATGCATCCCCAACTCTAAATATTCCTGTAACATAGTGTGCATGAAGACATCGTCCAAGAGACAGTACTCATGCAGTCATTCTAGAGACAACCACTGCTGCTTCCAATTTATCACACTCGCATAATTCATAAAATCTCACTAACTTAAATAGACAACCTAAATTACTTAGTCTTTGATTGTTGCGATAGTTCCTTTCATTTTCTTTTACTTGCTATTGACTGTACAATATTACATTTATTTCATACTGAACTTTAGTTTGAGTGTTTTAAATACCGGTAAGTGATGATCAGCTTTGCCACGATAAAAATAATTCAGTATAATACAAACTAACAAAAAATAATAATATGATTTAAGAAATGTCTAACAATTAGAATACTGTTTTTTTTTTTCCACATACAAACTTTAGCTTCAAATTAAATTTTTTTTTACAGAATTAATACTAGTTATAATGTAGTAACAAATTTCACATTATAAATAAACTTGCAGCTGCATTATCACCTTCATTTCAACCACATCCATTCCTGGGAAACTTTTTTGATGAAAGAATAACTTAATACAGAAATATAATTTTGGCAGGTCAACTACACAGTACTTATATTTCAATCTCTAGGCATACCTAAATCACACATCTCACATTAAAAAGGTATTTTTATACTACTACTACTGCACAGATCATAATCCGATTTTTCCAGCCAGCGGCCGGGTCAGCCTGGTGAACAACACCTCCATTGTCATCTGTCCACCAATCACTCTTCCTCTCTTACTCTATCCCAGTTAGCTCCTCTTCTTTCATGCCTGTCTTCACCTGTTCCTCCAATCTCTTCCTTCATCTACCTTTGCACAGATCTTTAAAAATTAAACTATAATTTGCTAACTTTATTAAATAAGTTCCACTTTCACTCTTTCCTTTTGTTTACAAAAAACCATTACATATATAAGAAACAATTTAAAATATGTAATTGAAATTATTTCCTACTACCTTTTGAAATTATTATGTTATAAAATTAAGTTACAATTTTACAATATCATGTACAGCAAAGTTTCAATTATGCTTGTGTACGTCACAATTGTTTTCAGCTGATTCAAGAAATACAGTAGAAAGAATCAGATTATTGCAGGGACTTGGGACAAGGCCTACTTAAAATAAAAAATAAAAATTCTGATAGTACAGTGGGCTGCGAGAAACCACTATGAAGTTTTGTTGTAGTACGTACGCCTACATGTGATAATTAAGATGTACGTGTACGCTAGGTTAACCAATTAAATAAGTAGACTGATGGTTGAGGTAATCACAAGCTGGCACTTCTTGATAATGACACACACACACAGGAAAGGACGAACACATATTGTTGAGCGAGTGCATGGCTGTGCGAGGTTTTTCTGGCCAAGGCCAGCTTCATCAGGCGACGAGTTGAGGCACACTCAGTAATGACGATGGTAGAAAAATTCAAATTCAAATTGAGGAGATGTGGGAGTGCAAGGAATTCTGGTGCTATGTTTGTGATTATCTGATATTGAGACCAGGGGGTTGTTGAGATTTGGATATGAATTGATAAATCAATTCCCAGTGCCTTAGTTCTAGGCTTATGTTTGAGGGTAGTGGGGCTCTCACCACTTTGGTGCTGTAACACGAGTCAAAGTTTTATTTGTGTGATGCAGCATGCCCTACTACTGGTTTTGTCCGAGACAAAAAATAAACAATCACAGAGCATACGCAAAACAAGACGTAGCAGGCAAAGTAGACTTACTTGACAAACTACCCTACCACCCTCAAACTATAGCTCAGAACTAAAGCGCCGGGAACCGGCTCATCAATATGTAACCAAATCTCGACAACTCCCAGGTCTCAATATTAGATAATTGCAAACAAAGCACCAGAATACCCTTGAATTTCTAATCTCCTCAATTTTAATTTTCTGGCCACACCCTACTTTGCTTCTCAGCTGCTAGGACAACCAACCATGCATCCACTGCAACCATTACTAAGTGTGCCTCAACTCATCACCTGATAAAGCTGGCGTAACTCAGCAAAACATTGCATAACTGCACCCTCGTGCAACAATATCTGTTCGTCCTCTCCTACGTGTGTGTCATTATAAAGAAGTTCCAGCCCGTGAGTACATCAACCCTCTGTCTGATTATTTAATTGAGATACAGTGAAATCTCGTTACAAAGAGTATGGTATATAACATTATTTGTCCTATAACAACAGCTTTATAATGCACCATCTATCCATAATACATGTAAAAATATTTGGATATATCAACAATCTGCTATAAAGACAGTTTTTGTTGCCATTTACAGTTGTTATAGTGAGATTCCACTGTAATTAAGAGTTATGGCATGAGATGGTACATCGTGTTCTAGATTACAAGTACATAACACAGTACAAATCTGTTATAACATTTCTCATTTTACTTTATTGGGAAAATTTTATAAGAGGGTGATTTTCTATTACAAAATAGTCTTAGGGACCAAATGAAGGCATCCTTATAACCAGGAAAACATTACAATTGTGAACAACATAATGGGGTTATACTGTACTATTAGTTGATTATGTATTCAAAATAGAGAAACCCCAAGTATATTGATCTCTCAGTTAAATGATTCTTTCACTTTCACAACTGTATTTTTGGGTCCTATCTACAGTCCCAACATACTTTTATCATTAACTTAAAAAACTCCAATTTAGTGGCAATTTTTTCCAGTCTCTTGAGAGTAGTTAAATCGAGAGATTACTGTACTCACATGGTGCCATGGGGCTTGATAGTGGCACAAAACAGGACAAGACACATTTTGCGCGGAAGAGCGTTTTGTTTCATCACAAAGGTGGCTTCCTCGGGCGAAGAGTAAACCAGTACTGCGAGATAGCAGGTGGTAATTTGTTGACCTAGCGGCCAGGAAGCAAATAGGGTAGGTGGCAGATTTGAAAGTGTGATGTGAGGTGTTATCTGATGTTAAGGCCTGGTGGGCAAGCTCCCATCGCCTAAGTTCTGCACTGTTGGTAGATGGTGTTAAGGCTCTAACTACCCTGGTTGTATAGCAAGAGTCGAAGTCCAGGTTGTGAGATGCTGCATGGGCTGCAACTGGCTTGTCCAGGGAGTCCACATTAGAACCAGCTAGAGCCTTTTTGGTGTCCGTGTTGGTGGTGAGGCCTATGTACTCTGCTGTACAATGTTTGCATCGTAGCTGGTAAATGAGGTTCTCAGTGGCACAGTTGTGGCTGTCCGGGATGGGGTAGGTTTGGTTTGTGAGCTTGCTGTTGAAGGATGTGGATGACTGATGTATGACACGTGCTGCAGCATGGACTGTTGCAAGGATGTGATCCCTTGGTAGTGGTAGGTGTCTTGACTATTTCACTAGATGGTAGTTTAGGATAAACTAGTTTATTTTGAAGGTTAGGAGGGCATTTGAAGACTAGTCTAGTACCTTTTAAGAATAAATTCTGTGCGAGAGGTAAAGATGATACAATTTTGTGATCAGAGTTAAGAATGGTTTTTAGTTTTTCTAGGCCTTCATGATAAGGTACCATTAGAGGAACATCATTAATGTTAGCCTTGGTGTCTGAGATAGCCAGCTGGATTTGGTTGTGGACCAGTAGTTTAGGGTATCCTCTGTCGCAGAACGCCCGCGTTATGCGGTCACACTGTCTGTTAAGTTCTTCCTCACTAGAACAAATTCTTTTAGCTCTAGTTACAAGGCTGTATGGTAGAGATTTTTTGGTATGGAATGAATGGTAGCTGTTGAAATGAAGGTACTGTAGGCAGTTTGTGGGTTTGGTGTGCACAGAGGTTTCAATCAAGCCATTGTGGAGTGTGAGCTCCACATCTAGGAATACAGTGAGAGACTGGGAACATGACCAGGTGAAATTGAGTACACTATGGGAGTTCACATCATCTAGAAAATTGGTGAGGTTATCCTCTGTAGAGGTCCAAATAATGAAGATATAGTCAATAAAGCGCATCCAGCAGAAAGGTAGGGTCTGTAGGTGATGCAGAAAATTTTCTTCGCATTTACTCATGAACAAGTTGGCATATGAAGGGGCCATGCAAGAGCCCATTGCTGTTCCCTTGACCCGTACGTAGACTTTGTCGTGAAACCTGAAGCTATTGTTAGTTAAGGTGAGTCTGGCGAGTTCTACAAGAAACACAGTGGATGGTTTATTGTCAGAAGATATTCTGTTTAGGTAATATTCAAACAGTCAACAGTTCAGCTGCGTGTGGTATATTGGTGTATAATGCGGAGACATAGATCATGAAAAGATATGAGTTCAAAGGGATTGTGTTCAGGTTCTTTACGCATTCCAGAAAGTAGTTGGTGTCCTTGATAAATGAAAGTAGTTGTACCCAAGGTTCTAGATGAGCATCCACAAGTGCCGAGATACGTTCCATTGGGCTGCCGCACCCTGCCATGATGGGGCGTCCTGGAGGTGGTCGTCGTTGCTTATGGATTTATTCGCACATGAACAAAAGTAATGCTTTAAACTATGACAATCAAGGTTCTACTATACGTATATCAGTAATCTTAAGTGGAAAACACACACATTACATAAATTTGCAAAGCACATATTTTCATGTTTCTAGGCATGCAAATTCTTTTAGAAGCGAACATGGTGTTATGCCTAATAACTGCTGCATGAATCAACTACTCAATTAAAGAACAAGTGTGTCCATTACATACAACATCCATGCAATGTCACTTTACTTGATGACAGCATCTACAATTTAACTGGAATATCTGTGTCCTACAAAAGTACAATTGAAATGTTTTGACTACGAAAAAAAAATCATTAAATAAAAAGGTGCATAAAGGTGATTTTCTATGCACAGTAAAAATGTATTACTTGCATGGAGACACTCACAATAAACCAGCCATTCATAAAAAGGACCAGTGATGATGGTGAACCAACAAAACGCAAGGGTAAAGAAAATTACTTGCACAGAGAAGCAGACACCATTATGTTAATTGATTTTTTTTTATTTCAAGGTTTATATTCCCACATTTGCATCAATTTATATGAGGTATTACAGATATTTTTTCACTTATTTTCCCACAGTTTCATTAAATAAATTTTCTGTGTCCGTAAATATTTTCACGCATAAATAATGTAAGTACTGTAATCATTATCATTTCAGTTCAGTGTTGAATCCGGTGTTTAATACAAACATATGGAAGAAAATTCACTCAATAGAATGGACATGTATTTTACCTTCAAAAAAATTCATTGTTCTTAAAACTTGTTCTTTATTAAAATGTGTAATATTCACTTTACTAAAATTTACTACATTGAAAAATAAACGTGCAGAATGCCTCAATCTAAATACACACCAACTTTAAATTTAATTCAATACTACTGAAACTCACTTTCATTATTGAGAATAGATTCATTTATGACTTACCTTCTCAAACTATACATGTTGTTGCTATGACACACATAAAAAAATTGCATATTTACTCTGCAGCTTGCGCAGAATGTCGTATTTATTTGCAATTAAAAAACATGATACTACATAATTTTAAATTGCATGATTTAGCATGCGACATAAAACAAGTATGTGCCCCACATACGTTGAGAAACCCAAGCCTTCTTTCCTTGACTAAGCATTGTGATGGTACTAGCCCTCAACGAGACACTACCACACACCATCCCTCGACTAGGTAGCTTCTCGGCGGCAGATGCAGAGTCCTCTTTCTCTCTTTTGGCGTGGGTTCGAAAGAAGAGAAACGAAAGGACGAAAATCACTAAATACCGGTCTGGATAGCTGTGACCAAAGGTGCATAGCATCAATCAACCAAAAACGCACTATTTAGTCTCGGGATGTTTACTCAACATTTCGATACACGCAACTTACAGTCGTACAAACCCTTGCACACTCCACGCGGTGGGCTTCACCGTACAAGTTACACTGTCAAAATACAATAATAAGCTCGGTTGGATGACTAATTTAAAGGCACGGCTCAAAAGCCCATATTACCAGCAAAAGAAAATAAATAAAACGCTCTAGCAGCTAGCTACATCAGCGTGACGCGGCGATGCGGCCTCTCCACAAACACCCGCTCACCGCCACATCTAGATTCCCAGTGCCACGTGGCCGAGGTCCAGCAGCCTCGCTGCCTCCGCCGGAAGTGTCCATAGACAGCACACACCCACATGGCCACTACAGATCACACTCTTCACCTACTCGAGAGCAATCGTATTTTTACTGATTTTGAGCCAGTCACAATATACGTTCAACGGTAATATTACTGATTACAACATG
>PNEQ01077904.1:41018-63977 GCA_003012365.1 Medauroidea extradentata
CGCCCAATTCATAGCACTCATCATTTCTTCACACTCTTTGCATTTTAACAGAAACAACAATCACTATAAACAATAACAAACTAGTATCAACACTTAACTACAATTCCCTTATTCCGATTGCTCTCGCCTACCACGCATTACATAAAATCAATGAGGTTTAATTATTTTACCTGGTTTAGCCCACCGCTCAAAAAAAAAAAACATGATAACATAAAATTACAAGTGCATTTTTACTCTTAAATCTAGTCTTACATGGACGAAGCGTCTTTCACTTTCCCTTTGCCGCGGTTTACATCAACACACTGATGTTAAGTCCCGGTTTCACCACTTAAAGTTATACACATGTCTCTTTTACTTAAACACTACACTCATTCGGGAAGCCGGGTTTCCTCCCCTCATCTCCGTAACTAGTGCTCACGAAGCCTCCCGGGATCCTATTAGGCCTATGCTGACACCGGTGACATATGTAAATTTCCTTTTCTTCTTTACGTTAAGTTAAACCTCACGTTACATTACGTTTATGCCAAAGGAAGCTACAATCTCGAACAACAACAAATTTGGAAAATTGAAATGGGGCGGGTAGGCCAAGTACCTTACAGCATAAAAGAGCATAAAAGAGCATCTAAGCTGAAATAAATTGTACCTGTATAAAGTATTAACAAAAACATGAAATATTTCCTCTGAAGTTAACAGCCACACTTTTACTAGTCGAAAATGTATTTTAATTTATTACTTTAATTTGTAACGATAAACAGACATGTTTAAAGTATTATTTAAGTGCTAAGAATAATAAATCCTGGAAAACATGTTTAAATAATATGTGAGATAAATTTTTCCTGCAAAATGAAACTGTAATATAAAGACAGTCATACCCATTTTCAGATGATGCAGGTCTGTGTTAACAAATAAGTTCAGAAGCCTTTTTAATTAATAAAATATGGTATATTTTACACGCAGAAGGAAAAGGATTATATTTGTGATGTTTGTGTGAGTCAATCGCATCACAGCTATCACACTTGTACACTTAGTCTTTTTTGACACATGCACATACCTCTTCCAAATACTATGTACCTATTTAATGTAGATAACTGAAACTTTACTGTACAGATAATAGCTTTCTTTTCTCTTTCACTCTAATTTTAAAAGTTACACAGGAAGGTAGAGAATAAAGACCGTATGAAACACTTGTACAATGGTACTGACCTGCGAAAAAAAATTTTACCCTCAGGAGTACACAGTAAAGAATTTTTGTGATCTGCTTAGTAATAAAAACAATAATTACAAACTAAAACTTAAATTTCAAAATACAAAACAATAACATTTTACACTACATGAGATAGATCAAGTGACTTTGCAAACACAACAAGAAAAAATTAATAAGCTTACAAAAAATAACAATTACAAAATAAATACTATTACATAACAAATAAACAGGCAGCATCCTAAATATTCAATTATTTTGACATTCTTAAACTTCAAATAACCAAGCTTTTGAAGGTGTTAAGGAACAAACTACAGGCACAAAAAGATTTAGAAATAAAACCAACACAGTACATTACAATTTTGGCTAGCTTATATAAATACAGGCTTTTTTTCAACTGCACACAAGTACACATACACATATAATACCCAAGCATTGTTCATTTACATACGCAAATAAAATGCATTTACGTAAGCACCTACATTATTAGTTTATTTACAGTTAGTGACTCTTTAGCAACTCCCATTATATACTGTAACTTTTATTTTTAGTATAAAACAATGCATTAAGTTCATTTCATCTGCAAACTAGGCATGCATACAAGGTAAAAAACACACCTGGAATGTACAGTACGATGTCATGTAGCCTTAAACATTTACGGTTTGAATATATATTTTGTTAATAAACAATATTAATGCACTATACACACGAAAGTTTGTATTCTGCTGACCATCTGTCACCATTTGAAACTCAGTACACAAACTAGCTCATTTCACCACTATTCTGTGTATTAAAAAAAATATTGCACCAACAATACATACTTATAGTCATTTGGCGGGAAGAGGCCACTAGGCTTACTAATTACATAATAATAATACAATACAGTGCACAAGTATTTACAGAGTAGTACTCGTTGATAGAAAACACACAAGAAAGGACGAACACATTTACCGCGGAAGCATGGAGGCTTGTGATGTTTCGCCGGCCGGGCCGGCTTCTTCAGGTGGCGAGTGGAGGCACACTGTTGTCTATTACTAAGCGGAGGTTGGTAATCAGTGCACCTAGCTGCCAGAGGACACACTAGCTGTGGCGGGAAGTTTGAAAATGGGAAGAGAAGTTATCTGATATTGAGGCCAGGCTGCTGTCTGGATTTGGTGATGTATTGGTGAGCCAGTTCCCAGCGTCTCAACTCAGCACTGTTGTTCTGCTGAGTTGAGACGCTGGACTGGCTCACCAATACACCACCAAATCCAGACAGCCACCCGGCCTCAATATCAGATAACTTCTCTTCCCGCCACACCTAGTGTGTCCTCTGGCAGCTAGGTGCACTGATTACCAACCTCCGCTTAGTAATAGACAACAGTGTGCCTCCACTCGCCACCTGAAGAAGCCGGCCCGGTCGACGAAACGTTGCAAGCCTGCACGCTTCTGCGGAAAATGTGTTCGTCCTTTCGTGTGTGTGTTCTATCAATGAGTACTACTCTGTAAGTACTTGTGCACAGTATTGTATTGTATTATTTTATACTAATAGTCATGTTATGATTATTTTTACACTAAAACAATTGACTAAAAATACATTGTCAAAAATAGCAGGAATCAATCAACATGGTGTACAAATATATTGAGATTAATTTTGTAAGAAAGTCTTTTCCATTCAGTGTAACATCAAAATTTTTAACGCCGCTTTAAAAATTCTTGTAGGTGGAGACAATGATTGAGTTGAATATTGTTACATTTCAATATTAAAAAGCTATGTTGTCCCACAAGCCCAGCTCTTGGTTTTCTAGGATGAAATTACACTGCAATGGCTTATCTCCATAACATTCTGCTTAATCATCAGAATTTTTGTCACATCAAGGAATTACAGTAGAACACCTATTTTACGAGAACTAGATTTTACAAAGCAATGATTTTACAAGTCCATCTTCAGCAACCGTTAAAAAAAAAATTATAAATACTGGTAAGGTCCTGCCTTTATAGAGATGGAATATGTGGTTTGTAGGGTTACTTCTTTAACTGCCAAGTTGTAAGATGAAAAACAAAAAAATAATAAAAAAAAAACATCAAAAATTTGTGAAATACTGCTGCAGCTGTGATTTTAAACAAGTGCATCATACGGCGCCTGAAGGTAGACCGCCCGCACAACATGCAAAGCAATAAAACCTCCTGGAGTAATAGTCATATACACCCCTGCCTTACACCCCTTCTCCTTTCCAAACCTATTGCCAGTCAGCACTCCTATTGTCCGTCTGACAGTAACGCAAGCACAGGAACAAGTCCACCAATCACCAAGCAAGTTACACACTCTCTACACCTTAACTTTTTCAATCACCGGTCCCGTGAATGCTTCGCCTCGCCTTTTCGTGAGCTATTGTACAGGTATTGTACAAAGAAACAAGTTGGGCAAATCCCAAGGAGACCCCTTTTCTATCCCAAAATTACAACAAACATGCATAGGTAAAGTTCAAGCGTATAATTTTTACTTTCAAGACAATAGCAGTATAGGCTAATAACATTAATTCATTATCAAAAATACTGAAAATACACATTATCCAAAAGCGCCCACATGGCTATTACATAACACAAAACCAACATCACACGTTAAACAATAGGGGGCGTACCATGTCGTTCATCTCGGTCCCTTTCGACTCCCCGGCGGCGAGCTTTACTAAAAGGTAAGGAAAAGAAACCAGAAGTAGGCACGCTGTTTACAGCTCAGAAGGAGCAAACGACTTCAAAGAATACTAAATCTAACAATACTGAAAAGCCAACTTACCAAAGACAATACGACCGTCGGAACATCGAAAGAGACGAGAAACGATGCGCCGGGAAGGAAAAACAAGCAGAGACTGACCTACACCCGAGAGTGCGCAGGCCAGGCTAACCACGAAAGAAGGGGAAGGAGAGGGGAAAGACGACAGAGTAAAGGAAGGGGCACGAGCGTCGCTAAAGCTGTCCGAAGATAGCCGAAGCACATGGCGGCGGCGGAAAGGTTCAAAATAACGCCGAAGGAAGTTCTGACCAGGTGCACATTCGGCAAAACGCTGGCACAAAGTTCATAGCCTGAGGAAATATTCCAGTATAACAATTTCTGGATTCCATAAGTCTTTCCAATAAATATTTAGCGTTGGCATGGTGTTCAGTTTCTGTTATGTTTTGCAATATTTATGATGCTTGATTTTGGCTTTTCTTTTGGTTTCCACGTTTGGATTGCATTTGGATCGACTGTATCAAATGTTTACGACCTACTTACGCTACTCAAATTGGATTACAATTTTATTTATGGTTTGGACTGTAGTTCAGCTTCCATTTGTCAAAGAACTGCACACGTTCTTGACAACAATTTTGGATTATTAATTTCGCGAAATGAGGGGAAACAAACATAACATTTTCACTCCGAGCCAAAAGTTCACCACTATTACAGTGCTTGAAGAAGCAAAGCTCTCAAAAACTGAGACAGCACTGCAGCACAAGCTATTGTTATTGACCCAATTCAGGAGATGGAAAAACCGGGAAACGATTATGGATGCCATTGAAAGGGAGGGCTGCACTGTGACCTCTGAGGTATACATGACTCAGAGTGTGTGTCTGTATTACCATATTTACTCACGTACAAATTATTAATTTCTTTTTTCATGTCAATTAGAGCAATAAAGGATACCCAAGTAATTTATTCAGCGCAATGTAATGGTGTGGCTATGTATTGTAAGTAAACTGCCAGTGAAGGCTTTCGTGCATGGTACTTTTTACAGGACTTCTGTTCCAACACACTTATACATCCTCGTGTATTTACACTATAAAATCAGACCTGTTATTGTATCGGCGAGTGCAAGGCCTGTGGCAAAGTGCACCAAGATACATCTGACCTCTTCATCCCTGACAAGCCAGTCAACTTGCCGCACGAGGGAGGGGATAGAGCCTGTAGCTGCCATGGTTATACGCACTCGCAGTGTACCTGCTCAGCCACAACATTGCCAACATGTGTACAGCATACTGTAGTTGTCATGCATCAGTCAGCTGATTTGGTTTAGTTTTCAGCAGCCATATTTCTAGACAGTATATGGTCATTAACATACATACACAAAATATACTAAATATGTATACTAAATTTACAGAAGTGTATTCATATACTGCTTAAAAATATTTTCCTGCAAAGGTTTTTTTTCTTTCTTTTGGATAAGTGTTTGGATAAATTTCCTACGTTACACATGGTTGTAAAGCTGTACTGTATGTCTATTTAAAGAAATAGATATTTCCTTTTAAAAACACATTATTTTAATTGCAATTGACAAACTGCAGTAACCCAAAAAAATGTCATTATAAGGCTATTTTTTGGGTACTGACTAGTGCTGTAACATACTCAAATTTCTACAACGAACCGAACTCGAACTTAATGTAGCAATAGCTCCCTCGAATCCGAACTTGAACAGAACCTTTAATATGGTCCTCGAACCGAACTTGGAACCGAACCTTCCTGTTGCTCACCGAACTTGAACCGAACACAAACGAAATGGTTACCTATTTTACTATTGCAATAGTGAAAAATATTTGACATTTCAACTTTTTTAAAAAGAGACAAAGTGGTATTTATCATTGCTGAAATCAGGTAAAACATAAATAAATCCATAGTTTATTTTACAATATTTGTAATTAAATAAAATATAAACAATCACAAGCAAAGTTAGGCCTATAGGAAATACCTTATCAGCACAACATGCATACTATGACGAGCTAGGAGCAATATTTTTCCGGTCTAAGTAAAGATTTGAATTGCAGACGCACTTTCGTACAAAAACATATTAGTGATCGTATAAATAACGCGCTGCTGGTGCCAGGCACGCATTACACAAACTGAACAAAAATTATGCATGCGGGTGTGGCAGTGCTATCTTGCCTATAGTGTCGCACTATCGATCCCCACTCTAAAATAGACTTTTCAAAGGAAGAGGTTGACAATAGTTTTCTGTACTGATGTAAATAATACAATCGCATATCTTTACAGTCTTGAATGTTATGTGTGATATAGGTTTTTAATGCGAGTTCGATTAGAAGTTTGTTAATTACTAGATTGTCGATTTTCGAACCGAACTCAAATTTTTTATTTATTTTTCTAACTGAACTCTAAACTCAAATTATTTTTTTTGTAGTATTTTTTCTCCAAACCGAATCAAACTTAGCTTACAAGTTCGGGATCGGTTCAAAATTTTAATGTTTGACCCAGCTCTAGTTCTGACAGAGTGTCAAAACTAAACTCGGATATGATTTTGCGAGGTCATTCAATTTAGGAGATCATTATCAAATACCATGGGGCTTTGTAAAATTGGCGTTCTACTGTAACAAATAAGTGTAAACACGACTCTGCATTGTTAAATTTTCAACGCCTCCGTTATTTTTTGACAAGTGATAATAATAAAGTCAAATAGGTAGACAACTGAATACATATAGAATATTTATTTGTCGCCAAGGATATAAAAATAAAGAAGACAGTGAAAATTTAACAATGAAAGATGTTTTGACAATTTTTATTAATGTCATGGCGTACCAAATTCTTTAGACACACTGCCTGAAAAATAACTTACAATGATCTTATCTAAAAAATTATACACAGAACCTTAAAAATAAAAAATTTAACGTGATCATGTACACTGTAATGCATGGTGATTATGTAATCTATTTTAATAACAGCCCTCCACCTAGATTGTAAGTATTGTGCATAAACTTCACAAACCACAGCGAATAAAAATTATTTTCACAGAGACATACGTTATCATCACCAATTCTAAACGCAACACACACTCTTTTTGACAGAAGTTTCACTGAATCTATTGGAAACCTCTGAATACATATTTCAGGAACACTGATAATTTATTATGTCACCTTTCTACAATAAATTAATCATCATATGAAAGAACCCTAATTTACCATTCACCAAAACTAGGTACTGTACTAAAACACAACTCCTACTACAATACTAATATTACAGTATTATATGGCACAGACTGAAAATGTGAACGAGATGCATCCCTTCATTAGTAACAATGAGTACCGATCTAATCAATAACTCAGTGCCTCACTCTGAATGATGTAACACAGTTACATGAAACCACACTACAATAGCTGCTTCGAGACATAATCCTGTACATCTAAAACTGGAATGTAACATCAAATAGGTACCTTAATCAAAAATTGTGTAACATCAATAAAATTACACATTATCTTTAACATCAAAGAAGTCTGCAACAATTCTAGCAACTGGCATAGCAAGATGTAGGTAATAATTTCAAGGATTGCACATGTATGTAACATTCACAATATTGCCAACATTACATTTTTTAAATCGTAATTAACTTAAAACAAAACCAAAGAACTCACCTCACAGAGTTGCAAATACATTCTTTGTTTTACAGGGCATTATCAAGTATTTTCATTTGGCTACAATTATTATAAAGAATCTGCATTTTGTGGGGGAAAAAAAAAGTACTAATTATTGTATCCAATGTGTTGACAGAATCTTCGATGCATGCTTTTGGTTTCATCAAGTCAAAATATTTTATACCATATGATTCAGTTGGAAAGTAATGATATGGAAGACAGAGAGGTAGAACAAACATCAACACACTGGTTCCAAACAACACTTGCAAACAAAAATTCAACTGTCAAATGTAACACACAACATTTAGATAAAGAATCCACTTATTTCCACCACACAGTCAAGAGTCTAAATCTCGTATGCTGCACAGTACCTCTCTATCTAACATACTTCAGCAGAGTTTAGTGATGCATTAGACCCGTATAGATTCATCCACGTACGAGAGGGGTACAGGTGCCAGCTCCAGCCGACAGCTGTAGCGCATGTATCAGGCAAGGTCAGGGGAAGCACGGCGGTACTTGAAGGAGGCTGTGTCAGGTGCCTGCTCGTACACCCGCCGAGGAGTTGCCATTATCACTCCATCCTCAAACTCATTCTCCTCGAGGAGCGGAACACCTACCGCACACATCGTTCTCAACATAAAATACGTAAACAGAAACACTTCAACTCAATTATCTCTTTCATTTAAAGCTCCGTTTCAGTCCCTATATTAGATTGTTCTATTATTTTACTTTTATGTAATTGTGAGAAGAAAATTGTGGATTTTGCAATTACAATGCAAAGTCTATTTACCTTGCGCTACAGTACAGACATGGCAGTTGAGCTTTCAACATATATTTAGACTGCAATCAGTCGGCCAAATTAAGAATATAAAAAAATTTACTGACTAACTGTAACCTTAAGGGGTATGAAAAGGTACGATGTCGAGTGGACGACTGGAATACTCTTATCAATAAAATCTGAACTACTCATCAAAATTCGATGAGATTTTTTGCTGAGCAGATATTTTAACAGCGGTCATTTATTTATGTAGCACTATGCGGTAGTATGTTTTACTTTTTAGAAAAAATTAAAAACTGTTTTTAGAAAAATAAGGGCTTGAAACCATAAAATCTACAAAAATTGAAAACTGTAATTTTTATTATTTTTAATATGATAATATGTAGGCCTCTATAATAACTGAATTTCAAAAATATGATTTGATTTGAAATAATTTTTACTACCTGAAACTCCCTGCGCGAGAGGTTTACGGATGTTAAAATTATTTTCAAAAGAAAATGTGAGTACGTATTTTTGAAATTCAGTTACTATAAAGGCCTAGATATTAACATATTAAAAATTATAAAAATTACAGTTTTCCATTTTCTGTAGGTTTTATTGTTTCAAGCCCTTATTTTCCTAAAAACAGTGTTTATTTATTTACTGGAAAGTAAAGCATACTACCGCATAGCGCTACATAAATAAATTTCCGCTGATAAAATATCTACTCGGCAAAAGATCTCATCGAATTTTGGTGAGTAGTTCAGATTTTATTGTCGATTGAGTAATCCAGTCATCCCCTTGACATTGTACCTTTCCATACTCCTTAACACAGGAAAGTTTAACTGCCATGTTTATGCTGTACAACAAGGTAAATAATGTTTGTGCTATGATCGCTAATTCCACATTTTTCTCATCAGAAGTTCTTAATAGTAAAAAATAAAATCCAATGTGGCGAGTGAAAACGAGTCTTGACGTCAAACGCCTTTCACATCCTATACATAACACAGTAAAAATTTAATGTTTCAGTTATGTCCCAACAGAGTTGCTTTCGAAAAGAAACACTGAATTCTTTCAGACTGAAGTCATGAATACGAAGAGACTACAGACCACAAATTAAAAAAATGTAACGTACAGTATGTTCAAAGTCGAGAGGTTTGCCTGCCTGCAGCTATTTCACACTTTCAAACTTGGAAACAGTATAGCACACATAAAGTCTTCCACATTCAACCCTTGTCTCATCGCTTCAATATGCCAAGAGCCCAACTGACAACCAAAAACTCTGTAAATAATTTGAAGTTTGGTAACCTTATTTCAGATCAATAAAGGTAAAAACAGAACAAAATGTAATATTTTCTACAAAAAATTTAACACCTAAAATTTATTCTGATAATACAGTATCTGTATCTGTCATTCTCAAGCCCATAGAAATAATTGTAGAAGTTAAAAGAACATGAAACTTGTCATTTGGCATAAAACTCACCTTAAAATTTTATATGCCTTTCATAATTACTCACTACTACAACTTACCCAACATTTTTTTGATATTTCCAAACAAACCTGAACAAAGCATTTTACGTCCCAGTCAGGCAGAGCCCTCAACTACGACTGTTAATAAAGAACAACAATTAAACTGTATTACTATAGGTGAGGCAATATGAAGCTGGTATATATATACTAAAACTTCCTAGAAATAACAGTAAAAAACTTTACGTGGACATGGCTAGACTAAACTAGTGATGGTAGGAAATTAAATATTCTGGTAATAAAATTACATTTTGATAGATGAAGTAACATAGCAAATTAATCATCATAACTAAACCTCTATGAATGACTAATAATTATACCGGACTTGTTTAACTGACACCATTATTCCGTAAATTGCTTCTGTCGAAAAGTGTGTACCAAAATAAAAACTTGCTAGGCAATACAGTAGGACAACTTAAAAACACTATTCGAATATAACAATTTGCAAAAACTAAACACGTGTCTTAAATCAGCCTAAATAATGCATGTGATAAAGAAAAACAATGGATACGTTAGAATTTTTTTTTTATTTGACTTGCCGGATTGTTCTCAGTGAGTAGTTTAAAAATTTAACGTCATGTATGCTTTAAAACTTAATTTGAAATGAACACTTGACATGGTGTTTTTCTTTCTTGATAATATTCTTTTGGTAAATAATTGTCGCACATTTGTATATTTCACCTCTGTTCTCAGCCCATACGCCTCTCTGTAATGTTTTATTTATAAAAATGTACATTTAATTAAAAACTGTATATACTACTGTATTTCACTTGGTAATATTCTCTCTACATACATAAATATTTTATACGTGTTAGTTCATCCCAGTGTTAGTTTCTCTCAGTAATGTTCTTGTGATAAAATTAACAGTTTTTCACATTTTGTTACTTCAACTAAGTACTGATTTAAAATTGGTAGTGATCCCTATGTAAAAAGTTTGACATTTTATTAGTACCGTATTGATAAATGATGCACTTACTGTACTAACATTTTCTAATTTGCCGTTTCATGATCAATACTTCGCTTGTACAGTATTTTGTTTCATTCGTGCAAGTTACGGAAGAATATTAAAATTTTCAAAGGATGTTGCCAGCATGAGATTCTACAATCACTTTTCGCGCATGCCTAAAAAAACCGCTGATAACACATTACAGTGCAAGCAGATCCTACAAGCATTGAAGCAACAAATAAGCTTCCCACAACTGTTCAGTCCAGCTTTAGATCCAATCTGCCGACAACTTGCCCCCCTCCCTCCTCTCTCTCTCGCTCTCTTGCTCGCTCTCTTGCTTGCTCTCTCTCACTCTCTCATTCTCTCTCTTTCACTCTTGCTCTCTCTCTCTCACTCTCTCTCTCTCACTCTCTCACTCTCTCTCTCTCTCTCTAGCTAGGCCTTACATCAGGATCTGTGTTACACTATGTTTGGAACATTTACAAAGTCCGTAGGGGATAGGAGAAAAGATCAGCATTTTGGCACGTACCACACCTGACAATCTAAGGAAGAGAGAAAAGACTTCACCACCAACAAAATGTAAGTGCAGCTATAACCACTTACCTTTAATTTTCCTCACATTCAGTTTTCTTGTAGTTTACAAAATATTGTGAAAAATCTGCACGTTTTGGAAGTTAACTTATAAGTGCTCACTGCCAAACAAAATTCTCGTACAGGTTTCATAAATAGCTCCTGTAATGAACTGTTCAAATTGGACAGTTTGGTACATGTGCATATCATCACTAAGTGTGTAAATATAGAGTTAACTGTCTATAGGTTTCTATAATCTCACCACAGTGCAGAAGTAATTTCTTCATAGTTATAGTGATTACAGGCACAAGTGGAGCATAAAATTGACAGACAACACAGCCAGGGCAGCTCAGTACACACAGTTTTGTAAATGCCACATTGTGTGTATGCATGGGGGTAGATGGACAAATCATTAAATACCTAGACATGTAATGCACTCTAATGTTACAAAGGCCCGGTACAATTCCAACAACGTTAAGAAAAAACTATACTCGACTTCATTCTGTAAAATCAAATTTTTTACAAAAAAATATTAATCACTTTCAGGTCTGGCTCCCCTGTGAAACAATCATGGACAGGCATCTCTGGACAGTGGATGTGACAACTGCACCTGCCCTTAAAGAAAGAGCAGGACGTGGACTCACCTTCGGTGTTGAGCACAGAGCTGGTGTCAAAGGAGGCGAGGCTGCCGCATATAGCACGGCAGGATGCTGTCTGGGAGCCACTGCTGCACGTGTGGGAGGACACTGTGTCCAGCGTGATGTTGGTGGAGACGTCACTGGGAGCCATTGTGTCTGTTGAACCCATTGAGTCCCCGGCTGAGCCGCTGCGTAGCGAGGCCGAGTGTGATGTGCTGTAACCACACTGCCTTCACATTTCTCCTTACAGCAGCTCTAAGCTGCCAAAAACTATTCATCAGTTTTCTACCATTAGTATTTCTCATTTTAAAATTTGTATTACAATTTTTGGCACGAGTTATAATTAAGTAGTGCACTGTCTAGTCATTTCTCAGATTTTGTTATTTGTAGGTGAAACATGTTGATATATACTGTATACTGTTTAGCCATATATATATATATATATATGTATAAAACAGAAATGATAAGGAAAACCAGAAGCGAAGCACTCTCACTTATAAAATTCTATTTAATAATATCAGTGTCCTAACCCTATCATATGTAAAATTAAACACAAATATGAAATGAAGGAAAAACCTAAAAAAATTCATACACATAAAATGGTAACAAAATTTTTGGGGCAAATTTTACTGACACCTAATTTTTCCTCAAATTTGCTGAAAACCAAATTTTTTTATTCTTAATACTAAAATTCTTTAAGACCTACACACTGCAACACTGTACAAGAGCAATGTGACTGTTTCCATCACACCCACAACATTGCTAAAAATGCGTGCTTATTGGAATATATTGCATAAAGCAAAATCGTCATCAATAGGATGGCTTGCAGCTAAATTAAATTTAGCTCGCACTTCACATGCCAACCAAACCCACAGCACACGCATAGCTTGAAACCACATTAAGCAGGCTTTCACAATGCTACGAGGATGGAAATTAAGGTATCAGCAATCAATAACAGAATTCGACGACTGTTTACATAACAAATTACCTTGCAACACACTGAACTAAACTTTCATGAACAACTCAAAAACGAATGGTTTTCTGACATATGTTTATATGTACTTCTTTTGATACCCTCGAAGTTTGTAAAAGTATTTCAGAAACATCCTGTATAAGGCAGGGAGACAGATATCGCTGTCAGTGGCGAGACAACTTTCTAAAGGTGTGGAAGTAATCAGAGTCTCTCTGTGGCCCGACATCTAGCTGTCACAATTTGAAGCTCGCTCAAAATATCTTCTACCTTGTACATGCACATTTTCTAGTTCTTCCCTCCACCTTCACCCCGGTCTTATTGCTTGGAGAGCAGGAGGGGGTGAACAGCACGGTTAGAGAATACAATAAAAGACTTAATACTATCCCTTATGATAACACATGAAGGCAATGAATGGTGAGCTCTGTCGTTTTCGGTTCTTCCTGCCTCGCTGCCAAGTGACTGGCTACATACAGTTGAGTCAGGTCATGATTATTCCATCAGGAATGCGACCTTTCAGCACACATATTTTCAAACTGGTCATGATACATCAGGCGTTTATTGAAAAAAGTTGTTGTTTTTAAATGTGTCTTTAACTTCAATAGCACACCTATACAAATGTCTAAGAAATGATTCCAATGCTATTTTACTGTATCCATAAGGTGGTGAAAGGACGAGAAATTTAAAAATTCCTTATATATTGAATAAGTTGAGATGACAAAGTGTTCTTTGTTTTGGGATATTGTGACGACGACGTGCACTGGCACGTAGAACTTATTTGGCCTCTTATCACATAGTAATTTTAATTTTTTTTTATTAATATTTTGTTGTTGTTCATAACTAGGCCAACGTAACCAAGTATAAGGATGTATACGGCGGGATCCAACAGATTAATTAGAGATGCTAGCAAAGAAATCAACATTGGAAATTTATTCAAAATTTAAATTTTAACAGTTAAAGCAAGATAAAAGTAGTAAATTTAACGGGTAAATTTTATCTGATTTATATCGTATTTAGACTAATTTTAAAGCTATTTTAATTTCGAGCAATTTTTCTAAGTAACTTTTCTTATATTTTGCCTTGTTTGGATTTTTAAAATTTCAAGTAGCCTCTTAGCTTGCTTCTTCTGGAATGGGATTTATCTGGCAGGCAGGTCAGAGTTCACTCGCTTGGAGGCATGTACAGAGACGTGCTGGAATGTGGCGAAGGCAGCATTTCGTTAGGCCTTCAACGTGGATGGTAGTGTCTACGTGGGTGGTAGTGTCGTGTGCAACAGAACTCCGAAAAGGTGGTGATCCACGACAGATTGATGACGCAGCACCTCCCCAATTAATAAACTAATGAATATTTAGCTGATATGGTAGAATAAAACGCTTTGCAAATTTGTCAGTAACCATGTGTTACATACTTTTCTTCCATAGTAAATGTAAATTGACCAGCTTTTCAATCACTTGGGTCCCGTAGTATCACTCCGCCGCTCGGCCGAGTAAGTCCAGGTGTCCGCCCAGGAAAGGTAGTCGTGGTACATCGGAGCTTGGGCGTGGTCGCCAGGAGATGGCCGGCTAAGGGAAGATATCAGTCGAGGTATCATGGTGGGGCAGACAGGAGGTGTAAGGAAGCGCTGGCACGGGGAAGTAAAGCCTCGGGGGCGAAATCGCTCTAGCTAGAACTTTATTCATCACTTTCATGCTTCATTCTTGGTAGAACTAGCTGTGTTGCACCATATGTAACCGTGTAATCATATATATGAACAGAGCAACTATTTACTCGTGAGTACGAAAGTTGGTAAAGCGCGGTTGCAAGCTATGACATCCTCTTTGGCAGACACTCAGTAAGAACTATATTGTAACGTCACCTAATTCACTTTGATATTTGTTTGTATGCCTTGGGCAACTAGTGTCAGAAAACAGATTGGTTGGCTACAAATAAATAATTGTTACAAAACTATTCCTGGCATTGTTGTTTTAATTTGGTAGTTATGCCACTATATTTTACCCAAACGATAAAAACCTAAGGGGTAAAGCTGCTATCTGGGCACGGGCGAAAGTTTAAGCTGCTGAACATTCTCTCCCAAACAACTTCATCATCGACAACGTAGAGGATAACGGCTAACGTGTCGGGCACAGACACGTTACAAGAGTCGCCTTGCACAGTGCCATAATCAACATTCCACATCAACACCAACAGACCCGTTACAACTGGCGCCCGGACAGGGACATCATCATCATCATCATCATCATCATCATCATCATCATCATCATCATCATCAACATCAACACTACACACTACATCTACTCACACACAACAGACCCGTTACAACTGGCGCCGAGGAACAGGGACCTGAGGGAATACAAGTACCTCGGGGGGCCCTAGAACCCACAACAACGACCAAGAGCAGTGCCAGGACAGCGGCAGTTCGAGGACGGCGGCAGTGAAGAGGTTCAAACTTAAGTAGCCTTTTCCTGTTCCATGCAAAAAAAAAAGTACATATGCAACTTAGATATCGACAAAAGGTAAGGTAACTAGAAGAGGTTTTTTATGGATTTTTGCAGAGCTTTAAGAAATGATTTAACTAACTGTATATGTACAAATACTGAAATTGGTGTTGTATGTATAAGATGAATTTAATAAGGCAGGGGAGAAAATAATAATACCAATTTAAGAAATTAAATTTGAGCATGATTAACTTACCTGTACTTGAGGTGTAGCAGCACTGTGTTTATTTTTTTGATTTTCGTTACGGAAATAATCGAAAAACGTTACCGGACAAATCCTTGAGTAAACAGCAAGATCGCAAAGTTGCTTTGTGTCGTTAAGAGTAGAAACACAAATTTAAATGGCTAAAACGTGGAGAAACGTAAATCTTTAGCTATTCCATCAGTAATAAATACCAAACAGTTGGTCTGTTTGGGTAGGTATGCTAGACAAATTAACTTAATTGAACCATATATTTTTTGTAATAAAACATTTTAATTTGTACATGTGCTGAATAAACTGTTAGAAATTTTTAAAATTATAAAAACTCTGGATAAATAGTTTCAACAGAAAGGAGGATATTTATGTAGTCTGGTAATGAGAAAAATAAATAAATTATTATAACTTGCAGAACTGAGTCAAGTAGCAGGCATACTTTGAAAACATTAAAAATTAATGATAATGAGGCAAAATCAAAACTTTGTGGTTAAATATAATTACGTATTTTGATGGTAAAATGTAATTATTTTCATAGTATTACACAAATTTTTTTTACTGCTAAAATTTTATTCACCGCTTTTGTCTAGTTTTTACACCGCTACAAAGGTTTTATCACCGAATTTTTGAATCGCTTTTAACATTTTTAACACCGGAATTGGCAATTTTTATTCATCGTTTTTAGGGGTCCCTAGCCATAATGTATGACATTTTAGCAGAACTAGCAATTCTTCCTGAAAACCTACAAAATAGAAATACTTCAATCGCCAATGCAGACAAACTAATTAAGCGATGCATCAGCTTCATTGAATCTCTCAAAGAGAAGCCTTGCACTTGTACTTTAGAGACTGAAATTGCGAAAAAGAAAGGACACTTGTTCCATACCAATAACCAATAACACGAAAATGACTTCCATTAACCAGCAACAACTATTGTCTAGCATAGCAAATAACTTGAAAAAGAGGCTGTTTACAACCATATCTAGCCATGAGTCAACGTCAGCATCATCTGAGACTCATACAAAGAACGTTCAGTATGAAAAACTATTGAACCAAATGGCCTGCCGACTTGCCTGTAGAGTATGGCGAAGAGGTGATACAGAATCTTTGTACAATATTCTGACTTAATGAAACCAATATAAAAAACGCTTACCGGGATTATCTTGACTATAGTCGCTGTTAGAGAACTTAATTTGTTGCTGAACTGCATAAAACTGATTGCGTGTAGTTCAGCTGTGTGTGGAAAGGGGTTAAGTTTAATGAATATCACTGTACTATCTCCTACCAGAATCAGACTTTTAATACAACATGTATCACTATTGTTCATCAAACTGCATGGACCCTCACTCAAACACTGGACTCCTGAGCCATGCATTTCAACGTGGTTGAGATCGCACAGTTCAGCAGACGATAGTAGAACATGTGTAGCAAAAGGGCAACAACAAGATGCTGAAAAAATGTGTTTGCTTATTTATTGTGAACAGTGTTTAATACATGAATACAGTAATTTCGTACAGTCTTATGTGGCAAGGTAACAGTTTTGTAAGTTAATGTATGCCTTAATGTACCAACTGTGTTCTACTTGTGTCCATGTACTGTACAAACATGTAAGAGTATTTGTGTTGTCATGAAAATGAAATTAATTGTCTCTTCTAACTCAATTACCGGCACAGAAAAGAATGAAAAGAATCATTTATGCAGTGGAAATATTATGTACTGCTCATTCTCAAAAGTTTGTTTTAAAAATGTATGAATGTATCACAATAGTAGGTCTAAATTTAAAAAAATAGAAATAAAAAATATGTGTGCATATATATATATATATATATATCAATAAAATATTAAGCTTCCATTCTTTGAATTAAAAAAAGTCATAAAAATCTCTTATGACTTTTTCACCCCCGCCTTCTTGCCAACCACCAACTAACTGACCAAAATGGATACAAAAAGAATTAGAATTTCAGCCTTCAAGTGAATTATATTAATGCGGGTTTCACAGTGCCTTTAAAAAGAATGACACGGCTTGTTAAGTAGTTTCTATTTTCATGAAATTTGCTTATCTTTGTTAAATTTATACCTCCATCTACATTTATGTTAGCAATTTTTTTATTATTTCTGGTAGTAACACTGACAAAATAGCTGCATTTTGCACCTTAAAAATACAAATTTTTCCGGGGAGTACCCCCGGACCCCCCAATTTAATTGCGGCGGATGGGTGAACCAAAGGTCCTGAAATACGAACAGCTCCAGCACTGAAAATATTGGGACTGCAACACTGTTTACCTGTAGCAGTTTTAAAATTATTCAATTATATATTTCATTTATTTTGTTTAGGCTGATATTACCTTGTGTTTCATACATTTTTTTTAATATCATCATTTTAAAGCAGTTCAAATAATTTTAACAATAATTGTATTTAACTCCAGGCTGCGTGTATTGTTGGCAGTTGAGTTTTAACAGCACAGGTGTGCTTACCCAGTTCATGGAAGAGCTAAATTTAGATATTAACAGTTTTTATACTATGTACTATTACTTTTCACTGGAGCGCACGTGTTCAGCTGCAGGTTGAGTGTGCGAGAGAGAAAGTGATATGTTTGCACGGGCAGTGTGGGCCAATCAAAAGACATGCTGTCTGAAATTATTAAACATCTCAAATTACAAAATATAGTGTAATTATGTTTCAAAAACAAATAATTTTGCTTCAGATGTCGTTTACAAGTATAAGATTGTAATTTTTTATTGCATTTAACTTAGTAGCCTGACATGCTACATCTAAGATGGTGCAGTGACCAGGCTGGTTGAATAGCGGGAACGTACTTCTGCCGACGCGTCACATTTATGGTGCCGTGTCCAGGATTTATGTTAAGTGCCGACCCGTCACAGTATTATGATGTTATCATGCACACATTCTTCAAAAGTACTCACTTTCATTGGGAAAAAATATTTGTAATATAAAATTATGGTGACCTTACACTAACGATAAAATGTTGCCAACCAAACCACTTGAAATCATACAAGGAATCACCTGCTTATTTTATTATTTACTTTTTGAAGTGTTAGCATATAATGGCTAGAAAACACTATTTTATACTTTCCTCTGTGTATATAATTGCTTATGACCTTTACTTAGGACTATTTTCAGTAAATTGATTTTTCAAAAGTGTTTGGTTCTGTCCCTAAAAATTATTGGCATTAACAGTATTATGTTGCTGTTTTAAAAAATGTGTAACGCATGATTTGAACATTTCTTGGGATATGTTTGTGTATATAAAAGAATGTTTATGTAATTTATTTGTAAGCATCAAAAGTGGCATGAATTTACAATTTTGTGGGAAATGTTTTGGCTAGGTCACTTGCAACAAGGCAAGCAACATTTTATTACACACATTATTCGTAATGTAAATCCAATACTGCACACATTAGAAGCAATCAGTAACACTGTAAATATATAAAACACTAAAAACGTGCCTTTAAATACCGTTAACATGTTTTAAGGCAATTGCAATCTATAGAACACAGCATTTCACACAACCCCCACGTGGTACCGGACAAATACAATAGAAACTAAACAACCAGGCTTACAAAGCCAAGGAGCAAAATGTTGAAAATGTTGAAGTGAACCAGACATCCCCGTATCTTTCTCAGACCGTTTGTCCTGCTATAGATCGCCCACTACCCTGGTATCAGGTACAACAGATGCGAATATACTAATAATCGGCCGCACCTCTACTTAGAATATCTCTTGGAGCACCTCAGACATCAGCTAGGGTGAGTGGAAGTGTGCGAGTGTGTACGATGCGAGCGCCAAGGCCTCGCACTAGTACACCCCGTCAGGGTTTAGGAACGGGCCACATGCAGTGCGACCCTACAGCCCACACCACTCAGGGGATAAAGACTTGCCCGAGCTGGCAACCTTCCAGATAAATATTCATTACTATTATTTGAATGTAACTTATTTTATTACAGACCCTTTAGTACTTAGAAGTATGTGTTAATTACATAATAAGAGACAGGCTGGCAGAACTACATTAATAATTAGTATCATTTTTAATTAAGGTCGTTGACAACTTTCTTGATTTAATTGGGTAAGTTTAAATTTGTTAGTGTTATAAATAATGCATAATGTTTTAATTATTAGTTGCATCTAGTGTATTCATTTGTTCACCATCACCACTACATCTCATTTGTGTCACAGTGTTTTGGCGGGAGATGCTGCGCTCTCTGGGCGCCGTCTTCTAGAAGGGAGGTCTTGTTCGTCTAACCACCGAGCAGTGCACACATGTGGGAGAACTGCTCTCGCACTGCCCATGGGCTTTGTATAGGTTTAAGTGTAACATTTAGTAATATCAACATTTGTTCTCCGTCCGTCTATTAAATTCAAAATATCAATAACACTTTTATTTCCTGTATCGGGACTAGGTCTCAAACCAGAAATTTTAGTACATTTCAGTGTTAAAGAGGCATAGTCCTGGCCTAAACAGGGGCTAAACGTGTGCATGTAAGTATACGTCGCCAGGCTCAAGATCACCAACATGAGTGACGCTGCTTGGGGGCAGCCACATGGTCGGTCATCGGCCACATGACCTGAGAAAGATATCTCGTGCTTGCGTTTCGCCAAGCTAAATATGCGGAACTGGCGCCTATGGTTCTTCTTAATCTTCCCCTGAACACAGTTTTTCTTCATTTAGCCCCCACGCAACTCAGATCCATGTTAATGTTTTATCGTATTACATGTTTAAACAGAAACTGTTTGCTATCTTACAATTCTTACAATTCAGTATTACATGTAAACAACTAACACAATTGTGCACATGAATTATGTCAAGATTGCCAAAAAAAAGTTTGCAATCTATTTTGTTGTATTTTTTTGGAGCCATCAAAATGTGGTAACAAGCAATCGTTAGAGCTCAAGAAGGAGATTGTAGGCCCTAACTAGTGTCAGACCCTCTATTGATTAATTCTATTACCAACAGAATGCAGTGGTGTCCAGTGTAATTATTTTCTGTCGCATCCTATAATAAATCTAGCATATTTATAAAAAATATGTAATTATATTATTTACACTGACTTTTTACAAAAAATTTACTACAGTAAACGTAAATAATTTGTTTCTCTGATGCTAAAAAAATGCTTGAGTGCAAAGCATTTTTAGCGAGCAGTAACCAACCAGTCTGTTTCACGAGCGCGGCTGCCTACAAGCTACAACAGCCGCCACCATGCGTATTTAATTATTATTTTATCGTTGTCTCGTAAACTTTTACATCAGTTTTCATTGCAATTTTTTTTCTTCACATTTTTCATGGGAATTTCCTAATTTTGTTGGTGGGGTGGGCGAGAAAGAGACGGAAAGATTGGCAGTTCGGTAGTGTTAGCAACACACTTCTCACGTGTCGATGGGACGCAGGCTAACACTTCCACAGGAAGTTTTTGAAGTTTTTTTTGCTGATTTTTTTTTGTGGTATACTTGTTGGCGGTAAATCTGTTTTGTTATTGTTCTGAACAAACAGATGTTTTTAAAATTATCTTAAATTCCGACGAAACGTGCCCAAGGATTTAACTTTTTTTTAGAAGTGGGGTGAAAAAATATGAAGTCGGATTAAACGAATCATCTATTTAGAGTACTGTAAACATTTTCGGGTCCCATGGCAATTCGTTAAATCGGGATTCTACTGTAGTCATAACTTTGTTAAAAGAATTCTAAAAAAATATGTTTTCTGGTCAGTCTACTTGAAATTTATCTCTGATTGCTCAGCAATGCAAAAATTGTCATATTTTGATATAAATCTTGGTGGACCAAGACGAGTTTTGTAGACGACCTCTAAAGGATCTCATACTTAAGTTGCAGTATAGAATTATATTGGCTTTCGCTTTCACTTTTCAAAGCGCAATAACCAAAGCACGGTCCTTTTTTCTGCACACACTTTTGCCAAAAATGTCATATTGTACCGTTGATCTTAAAATACTTGCATATTGTAAAGTATTGAAAAATGCACTGAATGATATACTGTATCAGTTTTATAATTTGCAGCATTTTAGAAGTATAAAAAAAATTCAAAAACATAAACCTTGTACTTACACGGTTTTCATGCTATGCATCATTAAATATTAAATACTGTATACCACATCATAACTCACGAATTAACTGCAAAAACGTAATTTTGATGGTGCATAACTTCATATATCTGGACGCCAACGAAGAAATTTTAAGACTAAAAACTTGCTTAATTGTACAGAAATTTTTTTCTACTCAATGTGCAATTCATTACACAATGAAACATTAAAAATTTGGTCAGTGAGAAATATTTTATTATTGAAATTAGACAGGGGATGAAAGTGGGAAAGGTGCTCATAATGAGCTGAATTTATATTTAAAAACAACACCACTACAATAGCTTCAACCATTCTCTTGTTTTTAGTGCAAAATGTGTTACACATTTGGTCAATACACTTGTCCTGCAAACCAAGACGACTGGCACTCTTAGTTCCGTTATCTTTACTGACTGTGAGGTTTTGTCAGGATAGGATAGTATTTAACAAAGAGTCTTCCTTAGTCAGCAGATTTCAGTATCTTAAAACTATTCCAGGAGTACACCTGTGTCTCGCAGCCCCATGATTTGTAGTGTTCGGTGACTGATTTGGAAGCAAAAATTTTGTTAACGTGAATATTTTTGCTAGCATTTATTTGTATGGAATGTAAAACACCCAAAAAGAGAGAATATACAGAGGCTACTGTGATGGGTCCGCTTCCGCTACTAGTACGTCTACGTCGCCGTGTTGTAGGTTATCTAGAAGCTGGTTTTTGAGGTTATGATGTCCCTGTTCGGGCTGTCAGAATGTGATGGGGCTTCCCCTACGTCTACGTTGCCGTGTTGTTATTATCTAGATGTCCCTGTTCGGGGACGCCAGAATGTGATGGGGCTTCCCTCTTTCTTTTCTCGTTGTTATTTAGATGTGTGGGAGGTTACGTCGTTCCTGTTCGGGACGGCAGAATGTAGTGGGGCTGATTCTTCTACGTATGTTGTTTGTTTATATGTTGGACGTAACTCTCCTCCGTTGCTATTACAAGTAATTAGCCGGCAAAAAAAAAGCACAAAAACACAGCGAGCTGATGTAGAGGCGGTGCCTATTATATTGATGCCCGGATAGCAGTGAGGTTAATCAGCTACAGATGAATAAATAAATAAAAATCATAATATCGGCATTTTCTTTCTTTTATTTAACCGTTCTTTTGACGCAGTTTAACAGACACAGGCAATTAACATTGCGAGTGCTCGCCCAGAAATAGTTG